>JANJGK010004100.1:0-69400 GCA_039081455.1 Macrobrachium rosenbergii | reverse complement strand
TGCCATAGGGGTCACATTGGATCTGAAATTGCTTTTATGGTGGAATAAGTTTTCCACTTACTCTGGTGAAAACTACTCTTGAGTAGTCTTGTGTAGTGTCTTTGTTACCAGCAGATGTTTGCTCTCCAGGGTTCTATGTTATCAACATAGGACCTTTTTAATACTTTTAGAATCATAATATAATCATTTTGTGTATTCGGTTCCACAGTAATTTTGTCCACCTATCTTGTTCACCCTTCTAACTTTTATAAAAAGGTCCAACGTAGTTGAGTATGCATTGTCCAGAATCAGAAGAATCTTGAGTGAGACATTATTTTGCCCTAAATAAGCTCTTGTCTGTGTTATTAAACAGTTCTAAAAACAATCTTTAAGCAATGCCAATGCTGTTCATGTTTTCTTGTTATGACAATAGAAAAAGGGAAGCTTATACTCACATTCTAAATGCCCTTGGATTCTCAGAGTAGTAGAATATGAAAGGCTTCAGCTTGAACTTGGCAACATTTCCACCCAAAAGCAGCATCACATAATCTTTGAATGCCTTGAATCCATGTACTGTTTTTAACTCTTGATGGAAGTATGCATGCTCTGGCATATGCTTCCAGAAAAGTTCATTTCATAAATCAGCTCAGCGGTCTGGTTAAAATACCTATAGTATGTTGAGTGTACTTGGTTGAAAGAGGGATTAGGGAGGGTGAAGGAGTGATGCCAAACAAGCTTTCCTCATTAAGCGAGTTGGTATTTAGAGACCTCCTTGTGATTCTTTAAAAGAAGACTTTATATGAGAAACATATCTAATGATAATTGAGAGCAGTTCTGCGGCTAAATATTGGTGGAAATACTTGTGAAAATATTGGGACAATATGACACATTCTTTTCTCATGTCAGATATGCGTTTACCCTAAGGAATGTTGAGGAGGAAAACAATTATAGCTTTGGTCAGTAGCCCCGTGTCAATCCTTTTCATTAAAGGACATCCGTATTTACTATCAAGACAAACATTGGCAATATGTAAAAATATAAGAAAAAAATCCCTCACAAAAAAAGACCATTATAAATAATGAAAAAGGTGTAGATGATGTGAAGAAGCATTCCAAACTTATGAATTACCTCACTTAATATTATTGTTGCATAAAGGAAAGTGTTTATTTTAATTAGTTATTTAAATTTGATTTAATTTTTGCTCTCATACAGTATCTTATGTTTGATAATAACTTAATGTTTCCCAAAGAAGCATGAAATCTAAACTCTGCTATTTATAAGAAAAAGACAGTGAGGAAATACCACAGAGGATTATAACAGATCAAGATCGAAAGAAAGGGTATCCATAATCCGTGAGCTTCCTTCAAGAAGTGGAAATATGTTAACAGTGTAAGGTGACTGCTGGCCTCCTTTTTGACTGCCTTTATTGGTTCACCTATAACAGGAGTCATTTCATCATTATGCAACTCTTAAACACTTATATGCTGGGTGCTGTACCACCAAGTTGTGTGTTGTGTTGGTTGACTTCCATTTCTTTCTCATGGTAGTGTGTGGAGGTTTTCTTGTATTTTCCATTTTACTTTAAGTTGGCCATTCCACTCTCAGGTTTATAGTTCATGTTTGCATACTTGAGGAGAGTGACTAAAAGATTTCGAATTCTGTAACACTCTCAGGCTTATTATTCATGTTTGCTTACTTTAGGAGACTGACTAAAAGATTTTAAATTCTGAAGCTGTCATTTTGGCATATTGCGCCTCTCCTCAGGTTACCATCCAACTAACATTTTCTTAGGTTGTCTATATTTTAAAGTTTCTTCTGTGGCATGATGGGTCCTTTCTGTCTCCTTACCATAACTATTCCTGTTACTTTTCGAGTTTATTTTTTGGTCTTCATGCAAATAATTATTACCTATATCTTTTTAATGGTTGGCACCTATATTATGGGTCATACAGTCTCTCTCTTGTTCCAATAACTTTCATGACCATCTTTGAACTGTTTTGTATGATGTTGAAGCCTTTCCTCTACTTCAGAAGGTATTTCAACATCTAAGTACTGAACTTAACATTTATACTCATGATAGTATTAAAGATTTGTTATTTTGTTTATAATACGCATATTTGCACATAGACTATTATTGTGCAGTACAGAAATATTAAAAAGTACACATTTTTGGCAGCTAAGTGGGAATGGTGATGTTCTTTCATCTGACCAAGTGACTACGCGACAACCCAACCAAACACTCTTTAGCCAGATGAACTTGTTATGTCTTTATTTTTTCAATCTATATTAATTATGCAGTTAAACTCTAGCGAAGATCTTTTATTTAATTACAAAACTGGGATTTTTAACAGGCCCAAGGGAAATCTGAAATGCTACTGCTTATCCACAATTCATTTTTACCTGTCATATATCAACTAGAAGCTAGTTTCTTATTAATTTTTTTTTATTGTGCTTCATTTCATATCATGGATAATTTTGTTTTTATACCCCTTTTATATATCATGGTCTTATTATCTTATCCTCTACCATGCCAATATTTTTTATATAGGTTTAGTGCAATTTTCCTAAACGAGTTAACAGTTGTGTTCCATTAGTTCTAACCTGACCTGATTATGGATAGTGTATGTTTGGAACTATCATCCCCTTTAGAAATACAATTTCACAGACGAAAATTGTGATGGTTTTTACTAAACTACCCCTTAATGCTACAAGCTCACCTCTTTTAAGCTTTGAAAATAGTAACAGTAACAGCTATTGTGCTGTCTTCGTTGTCAATTTTTTATACACCACATTTTAAGAGTTCTACCCATTAGTCAGTACGTCCTAGGAAACACTTTTGTTATATTTTCCTTGATTGCCTGTGTTGAAAGTTATTACTTAATAAGAAGTTAATTGTTATAATGATGATGGATAAAATAAGAACTGAGATGTGTGGTGACTGAGTTTTGGCAATTTGTTTAATTTGTTGTACAGTAAGTTAGTATTGATCCAAAAACTTGGTTCTACCATTACCAAAGCTAGACCATCCTCGTTATATATTGTTATATACTTTGTTGCTCTCAAAAAAAGCTTTTCTAATGTTTTCATTCAAAGCCTGTCTGATGCACAGTGGTTTTTTGAGTGTACAAAAGTTGACCTTCGTTGAAAAGCAGTGTCGTCGTTGGTTGGAGATATTTTTATAAACTTTTTCTCACTAGGTAACAGATACATACTGTAAAGCAACCCCATGAATTTACTGTTGCCTAATTCTGCAGTCTGGAGTTCCTTTAGAGACAGCAAAGAAAATAAGAGACCCATCTGCAACATCAGCTCCCTAGTTGTGGCAAGTCATTCCCTGTGTGTTTATCAAGAGGGGAAGACTTGTAGTTCTAGCCACCCAATTTTTTTCCTTTCTTCCTGTTCTCTTATTTATTCATTATTGTACCAATGGCTTTGAGTATAATTTCTCCAAATTCCTGAATTCATTTTAGTGGATGTTTTTCCTTCTTGAGCTGGATATGCTCGAAGTGCTTTTTATGCTTTCTTACTAGCCATTGTAAGTACTGTACACTTGTTTACCTTTGAGCTGGGGTTTTCCTTTGATATTGCCTGTTATTTGGTACAACTGGGTATTAATTCATTCTCATTGTCATTGCTTGCTATTGTTATATTTTTAGACAGCTTGTCAGACTAAATTTTTATAAATCAATTCAATATTTTTAGCTTGTATAGTTTTTGGTATACAGTATCATGATTATTATTAAGTTAGAAGTTAATACATTTCCATTCCAGTCCATATTAATTGGAATTTTTATTGTTTGTGTGTTATCATAATTTCTATGTCCCAGCAGTTTTCCACAATAGTACTTAATTGTAATAATCTAGGGTATTAAATGTTTATGACTGCTACACTGGCACCTCAGTTTAACAGACTTAACTTTTTGGATTTTGTTACTTGTTGGATACTCGTAAGAACAGAATTAAGTGTGACTACTCAGATTTGACATTTTCAAATCAACTTTGACTTCTAATACCTGAAGTTTAATGCAATTTTGCTTTAACACAATAATACACACTCATCAGTCAAAACCTTATTCCTAGTCTCAGTTTATGTGTGTCCAGAGATTAAAAAACAGATATATGGCTCTGTTTATCAAGGACCCGTATTGTTGGGTTTCAAATACATCAAGACTGAACATTTTCAAAGTTGAATTAACATGGGCTTCTTTTTATGAATGCTTGGCAAGACTTTATTTATCCTTTCCATGAATATTACATAGCATTGAGCATAAAAGTCATTCCAAAATTACTTTGAATTGCAGTGGATTTTGGACATGACAAAATTACTTTAAGCATGAGTGGATCAGTTCGACACGATAGGAATGTTTTTAAATGATAGTGAATTGCTTCTACTCTGATGCAAATACTTTGGGCAACAGTGGAGTATTTCATTACTGATACAGTTTCTTTTAACAGTAGTGGGTTACTTCAACACTGATAAGAATTCCAATAAGTTCTCCTCAGTAATAGAAAATAACTATGTTAAAGGACAAGACAGTTTTCATTATCTTACGTTGTTTTAATTGAATTTTACCTGTACCTCACTGAACCCATAATACTTTTTTCATTTTCTTACACTTGTCTTGTTCTAACTATATTTCTATTGAGTCCTTAGCTTGGCGTGTGTACACCAGGTTTCTTTGTTGTTCTTATTGCAATGTATATTTGTCAGCAACCTGTGTTAGCACAGGGTAGAGCAGAGTTCAGTAGGAGTGCGGCAGTCGGGTGTCATGCCTTCAATATGGGCCAAGGCCTGGAAGCCGTCAGAGTCAGTCAGCCTTGAAATATTCAGTCTGTTATCTGTGTATGCATTAATTTGATAAGGTAGCGATGAGCTAACCTGACAAAAATTACAGGATAGTAAGATGCAAAAGGTTTTGCAGGAGACTATCACAGCTGGACAGTTTATCATTGGGATGTGTTCATAACATCTCTGATGTCAACTCAAAGTGCTTTGTGGATTGAAATTGAATATTTGCACAGTTTAAGGGGATCTGAATTGAAGCTTTTTGGTTTTGCAAGTGAATGAAACTATTAATGTATTGTCCAGTAGAATTGTCAGGAAATGAAAATATAAAACTTTCCTGGGAATCGTTATCATCATTAAAAGTTTTATGTCCTCTTTTTTCCTTTATGGAGATATGAAATGATTTCATTCTCTTCTGCATTGTACACTCTCCTCCTGAAGTTCCCTGAGACTTCTTGCTGGTTTTTGTCCTGTTACTGCCTAATCTACTGCTTTTCTAGCTGTTCTCATCACATGTCGAAACCATCTCAGTGTTTGAGATTTCAGTCTGTTTTACAGCCTATGCACACCACATACAGTATCTGCAACGTCCTCAATTATGTTATTATTTTTCCACTGAATTCTGGCTTTATATTGTAGCATTCTTTAGTCACACCTTTTTTAAAATCTCTCTCCATTATATTTTGTCAGTCCCCATGCTTCCATTACTTGCTTTTAGTACAGGATGGATGCACACATCAAAAGTCTTTTCCCTGCAACTAACAGTGTGTTTTTATGCTGTTGCTGTTTCATATAACACTTTTTCATCTGCTTGTGGCAGCTCCTAGGGGCCTTTCTGCACTCCTCCTCTGCTCCTCCATCACTTGATAAATTGTGATTGACACAAATATATACAGTATATCAAATTCTCATGATACTCTTACCAGTCTCTACTCATATTTCCTGCATTTGGATCATGGTACAATAATATCATTAGTTTCAGGTACCCTCTGCCTCCCTAAAGCCTATTTAACTGCTTGTCTTGGTACTCCATGTCAAAGATATTAAGTCCACAATTTTATGGCATATCTTTAGATGGTAATTTTCCTGTGGTTATCTCATGAAAATTGCCTGTGTTTGGCTTGTCATGTATGAGGCTTTTCTTCAGCACCTACTCCATTATTTTTGTAATATGTTCAAGCAGAATTTCTCTATAACATCGACACTGAATTGCATCTTCTTTTACTTCTTATAATAACTTTGTCATCCTCTTTTACCATGACGCTGTTAGGTTTTCGTATAGTCTGGAAAGATCATCAGTGACTTAATAGGCTTTCATATGTTCTTGTCAGCTCATCAATGACTTACTATCCAGTTATTTTAGGTGTATAACTTGTTACTCAAAATATTCATGGGCTTTTTCCAGTGTTCATATTTCCAAGGGTCCTTATATTCTTTTTAGATGTTATAGTTTCAGCCCCTTTGTCATATGCATACCCATCAATTAATATTTACTGGATTTTCTTCATTTGGGTTTTCACAATGCTTTCCCAGTGGTTCCAGTATCTACTTTTAACTTTGTTTCATACTGTCCCAGTGGTTCCAGTGTCTCCTTTTAACTTTTTCATATTTATCTTTTATATATCATTGCCCTTTCACATCTTTTCTAACGTTCCCTAGTCCCTTTGGTATCATGAATATATAATATTTTCCATATATTTGATTGAAATTCTTGTTTCTGTTTCCCCTAACTCCTCTTTTCCCTTGCTGTCTGCTTTTTATCCTCCCTATTCTATGTTTACATCTCTTATTTCTTCCATGTCAGTCCTCTGCCAGGTCTTGAAGACTCCTTTTCTCCTCAGTTGCCTTTCGTATATCTCAACTCCACCTCCTAATCTATATCTCCACCTCAGAGTCCCAACTTACACTACATTGTTGGCAGCAAGTGTCTGCCATGAAAGCTCTTTCTTCACTGTCTGTCTCAGAGGATCTGTTGGTTTTCATTGACTTCTGTCAGTGGTTTCCAGTGACCACTTTTTTTTTATATTTGCTGACACTTTCTTGATATCACCTTTGACTTTGTTTCAAAGTTTTCATTTCTTTTAACTGTCTCCATCAGCTCATAACAGTGTATTGTGTGTGCTAATAAACTCTTGAAGTTTCCTGCCAAACGAAATGTTGCCATAAAGCAAATGAAAATTATATAAAAAGAAAATAATTTTCTTGACTGGGAATGAGGGTTAATTGGTTTTGTTTTTCCTTAGAGTGGAAAGTTATTTTAACTTCAATATGTAACCATCCATAGATGTCATGTTTTGTCTTTGCAGGGTCATGTTTATGCAAATGTCAAGGATTGTCAGGTCAACTTGGCATCAAGACTCCATGCAATCGAAATTTGCCACAAGTTGTGCTTGGCCCTTGGAGGTCTCCTAGAGGCATGTCAGTGCTTGAAACAGATGAAGAGAAAGATGCACCTGGAGTTTACATCCAGAAGGTTTGTTTCACATTTTGAATATGGAATGTTATGCATTTGTGTTGAATTTAAGTGCTCACTCGTACAGTATTCCAATATCTGTTGTAAGTTGTGCTGTAAAGGTAAGTATCCTCACTAGCTGGGAGTCCTATTACTACATCTGCCATAGGTACCATATGATGTGGAAGTTCAGGTATTCAGTACTGCATGGCTATCAGTTTGCACAAGGTTCTGGATATGTGTAGTAGTATATCTCTCGCCTCATATGGTGGGAGTGTAAGAATGCTACAACCATAGTCCTACGCATTGTCAAAGTTGAATAAAAGGAGAACTGCTACCTTGCAAGTGGATGTTTTAATCAGTGGATATTCTTATCGCCAATAACGGTGGTTGACAGCTGCAAGGGGTTGCAATCATAAATCTTAAAACCGTGCCAAGTGCATTAAGGATGGAGAATAGAGCTAGGGCATTCCTATAAGTGATATTTGTCAGGAGCCTCTAACTGGTGTGGTAAATGGACAAATGGGTACCACAGGGTTCAAGACAGCTGAAAGATGCGAGTTGGATTGTGGAATGTTGGTACCCTGACAGGGAACGTTAAGAGAAATTACGGATGTCATGGAGAGATTGATAAATGTTCTATGTGTACAAGATACTAGGTGGAAGGGAAAGGAAAACAGAGGTAGGGAATGGGTTTAAGATATATTATCATGGTTCATAGACAGGAAGAAACAGAGTATGAATAGGTGAAGAAAGATAGTTTTGTAAGTACAGAGAGTCAGTAATAGGTTTATGGTAATAGCAGTACTAGAAGATGATGATGTTAATGTAATTACAACATACTCACCTTAGGTGGGTTGCCAAGAGCAAAAGAATGAAATAATTAGGAAGAACTGGAAACAGCAGTTTGAGTGATAAAGACTGAGAGAATATGAATGGTGTAGTTAGAAAGATCTTTAGAAGTAAAGAGGGATATAGGCAGAAGAATGGCAAAGCACCAGGTCCACCGGAGATGCAAATTGAAATGTTGAAGGTACTTGGTGAAGAAGGGGAAGAGTGGATACTGGAACTGTTCGGGCCAATCTGGGAAGAGGAAGTGCATAATGCAAAATGACTTGAAAAAAAATCTGACAGTTAATGTGTTTAAACATAAGGTAGATATTATGGAGTATGGTAAGCATAGAGGGATCAGATTAAAGGAGCATAGAAATTGTCACATTGGGATAATGACTGTTTTGATTATTTCCAACAGAACATTTGTTGAAGGTTAAAGAGAATACTGGCTGAGATTTCAAGCAATTTTGAAGATTGGTGAACAACCGTACATTTCCATTTTAGGGAGAGGTACAGTTGATCTGTCTTTATAATAAGCAGATACAAGCAGAGAGGCTGGAAGGTAATCTGAAACTCTGCTTGAGCTTCAGATTACCTTTGCCTTTACAGACCTAGAGAAGGACGAGGCTGGAAGGTAATCTGAAGCTCTGCTTGAGCTTCAGATTACCTTTGCCTTTACAGACCTAGAGAAGGACGAGGCTGGAAGGTAATCTGAAGCTCTGCTTGAGCTTCAGATTACCTTTGCCGTTACAGACCTAGTGAAGGACAGAGACCAAGGGAGGTAGTGTTTTGGTTTTTAGAAAGAGGGAAGTGCTAGAAAAGATGGTGAGGTTAGTTGAAATGATGTATAAAAGATAAGGACAGCAGTAATAACAGCCTGTGACAAAACAGGAATGTTTGAAGTTAGAGTTGGTGTACATCGAGGATCAGCACTTAGCCCATTTCTGTTTGTACTGGTTGTGGAAGTACATTATTGAGTGAGGGGATTAGGAATGAAAATTTATGGGAATTATTTGCATATGATTGGGTGATTATGACAGGCTGAAGAAGAATTGCAAAGAAGGGTAAGAGAATGACAGAAATTTCTTGAATGGGGTGGTATGAAGGTAAATATGGGTAAAACTGAGGTTATGGTGTCCAGCAAGCTGGGAGGGGATAGACGGGAAGAGGCCTTGATTAAAACAGAGGATTTGAAATACATTGAGGTTGAAAGTAGAATAAAAGTGGCTTGGGGAAAATAAGAGGGCTTGGGTGGGACCTTTTAGGGATAGAAGATCAAGAGAGAGGATAAATGCCTCCTTGCAATACAACAGACATTGAATTTGATGCACTATTGCTTTTAAGCACAAAAATCCATTAAAAATAACTCAGTATTTGGAGTGATGGTTTAAGAGTGGGGGACATGTTATTTATGAAATGCAAATCTTTGCTGTTATAACTGTACCAGGAAAAGAGCAAAACTGTGTTTTTTCATATGCAGTAAAGTTGTACAAACAATATGGTCATTCAAGTGCTCAAAGATTGGTTAAATGGAATTTTCAATCCAGAATTGATGTGAATAATGTTGTGAGATTTTGGAGGACTTGATGGCTTTTCATTTTTACATTTTAACTTCAAAATGGGGTGAAAAAAAATATTGAAAAAAATGCAGGTCTTATATTTTAACATTGGAAACGTGAAGAAATATGAAATAAGACTTTTCAACGTGCATACCCTGTCCAGCCTTTCAAATTGTACTAATCTTAAGGGTTGATGATGTTCTCATAGAAAGGCTTTTGTTTAGACTGGCAACAGGATTTTTAACCTTGCTATATGTTAATTAATATTTAGTTGCTGGTCAGTTGAAGTATTTTAGTTTTATTCTCTTCCTCTTCTTTTGGTGTGTTGAATTGGAAAGGTGTCGATCTAATATAACTCTTAATCATGTTTACCAGCAGTTCGCTCTAGCTACCATATGTAAATGTTGTGTTTTATTGCCGTTTGCGATTGAGACTGGTATATAAAACAAGAGGCTATTTTGGTGGTATTTTGGAAGAAAAAGACCGGAAACTTATTAGTAATTTTAGTTTATGGTAATTTGTGGTGATAGAAATTTTCAAGATTTTTTTGTTGTTGACAGATGCTGGGTAGTAAAATTCTAAATTCAAGCCATACAAACTAATTATGAAAATGAACACAAAGTCTTTTGCTACAGTTTTAGAATTTTTCCAAAGTACAGTAGTTTGTACAATAGTAATAATATTTTCCATGAGGACAGTTGAAGTCAGTTATTATTATTATAAAGTAGTGTAACCTGACCACTTGGGTCAATTTGCTGGATTCTCATAAGGTATGCTTGAAGGATTTACTCTCAGATGAGGAGTGAAAGTGAAATAGGGCAAATTTAAGTTAAGCTATAGAGGAAAGACCAAAGGAAATGCAAAGTAAAAGGAGGGAATCCATACACTGAATGGACCTTGCAAAGAGCCTTTTGTACCATTTACATTGTGCCAGGTAAGGCTCACAAAACTGATACCTGGTATGCCTTAGAAAAACAAGGATTGCAAAAACTGTAAGTTCCACTTTATAAGTTCATTAAGAAAAAAAGCTTTATTTCTGTCTTTAAAAGCCCCGTAAACATCAGTATATTTTGATTTCATTGAGAGGCAGGCATCAAGAAAGAGAGAAGATGAGATAAATGATGGTACAGTTGTAACCTACAAAATAAAAGTTTTACCTGTTACACTTGTATCAGGAAAAGATTACCTCCCATTAAACTTGTCAGAGGACTTGTTGAAAAGTAAGCTTCTCAAGGGAAGCATATATATTTTGCTTATTGGTTATCCTTATGGATACAATTGACTTCTGGATTTTGATACAAGTGGTAACAGGGAGAAAAGTTTATTTGGGCCCGATAAGTTGCTTGTCATGAATTATTCTCATATATTAAGATTAGCTTAGGTAGCAATCATATGGCCACATTTTTTTTGCGTCCTTTGCACCTTGATGTCCGACTATATCCAAAGAAGACAGTTATGGCAACAAAGGTGAAGTGAACCATGTGTATGATCTTGAAGTGAGATCGAAACTTGTTTATCAGGGAAGAATAGTCTATCCAGTATGTTTTGAGCCAACAACAGTGTAATTGAAGTCTTTCAAGTAATGCCTTTTTTTACTTTGTCATAAAACAAGAATCATAAATTCAAGATTAGGATAGGATTGTGTCATAGAGGCTAGAGAGAATTTAAACCAAATCTAGTGGAATGCTTGCCGTTTTCCTGTAAGCATTCCTGTAAGCAGAATGCTTACATTATTAAACTTACTTTTAAAATGGATAGTGTGAAGAATATTACTACTCTAAAAATGTATGGAAGGCTATTTGAAGAAACATCACTGTAGAAATGCTTCGGTCATTATGACAGCACGATACCATTGGTGGCATTAATGATGGCACAGCATCACAAGATGCTGAAAAAATTGATTGTGTGATAATATCCTAAAATTTGTAAAAAGCTTAATACCAAGTGCTGTCTTTGTAATGTCTATAGGCTTATTTTCTCCGTTTAGTAGGTTATAAACCATGTTGATTGTACTCTTCAGTTATGAAAGAAATGTTGCATCATCTGTGGATATTTTTTTGTCCCAGCATTTATTGAATTTTGTTTCTTTTTAATTTGAATAGTTTGAAGAAAAACAGTATACATATATATCATTCTTTCACATCTGTATGTTCCTTAAAGACTTCATGAAGGTGGCTATGATGTTATGTTTTAGTCCTAAGGAAATTGCTTTTAAAAATTTACAGTAAACCCTCCGTATTCGTGTTCTCATGATTCACGGACTCACCTATTTGCAGATTTCTCTACGGAACCTATATACACATTATTCGTGGAAGATTCGCCCATTCGCGGTATTTTTCGCCGAGAAATATTCACTAATTATTGTATTTTCATACCGTTTTCATGACTAAATGCATTTTGTGATAAAATATTGAAATACTCGGGTATAAGCATTTTTAGAGGGTTATTTTGTGTTTGAACTATCAACATAGGTAGTTCTAAGTGATTTTAGCTATTCGCAGGGGTGGATATGGTATGCATCCCCCATGAATACGGGGGTTTACTGTATTTTGTTATGCAATTTCAGATTTATTTTTGATTTAAAATTGTGTTTTTTTTTATTGGTACTGCACTAGTTTTTGTTACTGTAATGTATCCAGAGTTTTATCTGTGCTGGTTGTTTTTTTCAAAAATTTTTGAAATGACAGGTACAAAATGGAGTTCTTCATGTCGTAAAACAGCTACCTCCCCGACCAAAAAGTTTTGACTGTCTGCGTAGTTGCATGATCTTGCCACTCTTCCAAAAATTCTCAGATGCACGACATATGTACAAGTTGCAGATGCCATTTGCAGAATCTATGCTCAGCCTTGTAGCCAACATGTCTAGCATGCTCAGTAAGTAAATAAGCATTACATTAATTTCATTTTTTATTTATTAGATATTATGTTTCACAGATCGTAAGGTTTCTTTTCAAGAAAAGTGTTGATTTTACATTGTAAACTAGAATCTGTTAAGCTTCTGTGGCTTTTCAAGATCTTTTGCAGGTGATATAATGAAATCTGTTTGGAGCATAATTTTAAAATTAAAAATTTTCTTGTAAAAAAGATGTAGAACAATAGTCCTAGTGATACCTAAATATGTGCCACAGTAATTAATCTTAAGTCTGTCTTTTTAGTATACAGTACAGTATATTTCACTTTTATCTAAAGGTATCGCTTTCAGTTACGTTGCATCATTGTCTTTGGAGTAAAACTGTAAGCAAGATGCAAAAGTAATATTTATGGAGTTTTTAGGGTACTGTATAAGTCAAGTCAAGTTGGAAATTGATAAAGGCAAGGTAGGTTTTTTAAATAATTTAACAGAACCTCTTGTTTTCACTGTAAAAGTAATGGTGATATCATTATCATAATTAATAATTGTGTGCATACATTGCTACTAAACCTAACAGACCACTGTAAATTTGTCCAAGAAATTTTTCATGAACAGTAATATTGGAAAAAGAGAGATTATGCAAGTAATAAGATTAGAATAGGTAAATGAAAAAATATTAAAGTAGCTGCTTCAAGTAATTGCTTAAGATATAGCTAATCATAGAAGAAAGTGGGTATGATTGGACTACTCAAGAACATCGACACCAAATACTTGAGCCAGTGGAGGGTCATGACACAGAGGCTATTGTATAGATGATTAGACTGCCGTGCAGTGGTGGTGTAGGTTTCACAACTTCCAAGGCCAAGGTAAGTCCACAATATCTGAGGTCAAGAGCCAGTCAGAATCCAGTCAGTGTCTAAATTTGTGGGCTGTGTTGACACCTTATGCTCAGTGTCCAGATTTCAGGTTTTGCTGCAGTCATTCAGTCATTGAGGAAATTTAACCCAAGTCAAATTATTCCCAGTAATTCAGGTTAAAGAAATGAATATTGTGAGTTTAAAAATTCAGTTTTCACCCTAATAACCTGTATTGTGTGTTATTGCTGTGAGTCTTTTACAGCTAATGATATATTTTGATTTTGGCTTAAATTTTTAACAAAACTGCTGCTCACCCAGATAATGTTGAAGTGTGCTGAAGGCTACTCATCTGGAATCTTTGTATACATGGTTATTCACTGTGTAGTGAGGAGACTATACTCTAAGTCTAACTTAAAAGCATTAGAGGAATTACATGAAACTGAAAATGCTCATTTATGATGTAGGAGTTCATAAAAGTGTCATCTAAAACAAATCACCTTTGTAAAGATTACTCAAGGAAAGTAAATACTGTAGTTGTGATTTATATAATTGACCTACTTGATGGCAAGGCTTTGTAGCCCAAGAGAATATTTTTCTATCTGTTAGAAGGTGAAAATATATAGTATCTTTATCATGTCACTGATGATGCCAGTTTTGAAAGGTAGAAATTTTGCTGATGTCAGTTACTTAGATCTAGAAGCTCATATGCAGTTTTAGTTTAAAAAAGTGTAATAATTCTCTTAAGTTCTTTTGTAGTGTGTTTTTCAGTATCTAGAACAACTTGCTGCGAGTCTCAGTTGTGAAAATTACTGATCAAAGTGTGAATGTTTAACCAAAAATGGTTTCCTTCTGATGATTCACAATGGATGTGCCATTTTTTTTATTTGATGGGGCTTCTAGTTTTGGCACAACATGCTTTGTTCTAGGTGGGGTGTGGGCTTGGCTTGAGTCTTTATGGTGAAGTTGCCTCTTTGGCAGACATGGTCATGTAGGAAGAACAATTACCATTACCAAGACAGTCAAATAAAAGAGATGACTACTTGTGACTGTGTAATCTTCTAGGTGTTCAGTCTTGATCGCCAGAGCTGGCATTGTGACTTGAGCTGTTCAGGTCATTGTAGTAAGAAAGGTCAACAGAAGAAATAGATCATAAATGATGGAGCAGTACACAGAAGGCTCAGTGATCACAGTCTTGGTATCCGTGAGAAGAATGATGTTTCAGTTGAAGAAGTCCTGTTCCCAGGTCCACTGGCATTTCTCATGTAGGGATGAATGACCCTAGACAAAAAAGACTTGGGCCCAAAAATGACATGGGCTAAGTATGTCAACCCTCAAAAAAAAATGGTCTTGGTTGTTCATTTGGACTTGATCATGACGATAGGTACCGATATGGTAGAAGGAACTGTTACTAGAGAAAGTTCATTAATTGTAGTAGAAATGGTTGCCAGTTCTTGGGTTTCAGTCATGAGCGTTAGAAGAGATGGCAGTTGGATCC
Organism: Macrobrachium rosenbergii; assembly: GCA_039081455.1. Lineage (NCBI taxonomy): Eukaryota > Metazoa > Arthropoda > Malacostraca > Decapoda > Palaemonidae > Macrobrachium > Macrobrachium rosenbergii. Next base: position 54,587 of record JANJGK010004100.1, on the reverse strand, counting down.
CATCTTCCACTACGTAAGACTCGAAGGCAATTGGGATAAACTCAGATCATGATATCAGCACATCAGCAGTTGCAAGCACATCAGCATTAGGGTCAGTTACAGTCTGTTGAGGTTTGCTGATGTAGTAATTGCTGCTTCTGGCATTAAGGAAGAAGAGGGAAATTAAATAGGGACAACCTGTCCTCAGTTGTTACATGAAAAATGTGTCAAAGATGTGACTGCATCCTCAGAAGATCAGTAAAAAGCAAAGAATGAAGGAGTCATTCTCATTTTTCCAACTTATCCTGTGGACAAGCAACTGTCAAGGTAGATTTACAGGTAAGCCGGTTCATGGCCATAAAAGAGGTCAAGTATGCAGTTGTTGAGGCATGCAAAATTGAGTAGACAGTCCAGCCAACAGGAAAGTGGTTACTTAAGCAAAGTGGTCGGGCATGGTGGAGAGGTATGTGGGTACCCAGTCCACAGGTATATCAAGTGAGGAGTAGATGCAGCTGATGTTGGGTCATTAGGTCAAAGAGGTAAGTGAGGTAAGTTAGTATCCCATTGCTGCACTTGCATGGCAGGTTCAGTAAAGAGCAGACAACTCTGTTGCTAAGTTAGAGCCTGTTGACTGATGCTAATCCCCTTCCTATCACATGCGTCAACCTTGTCTCTTTTGAGTTCACAATTTATTTACAAGCAGCTGGACAGCACAACTCTCAGCAATTTAGAGCATTTAAAGCAGACGACTCTGCTGCTAAGTTAGAGCTTATTGACTGATGCTAATCCTCCTCTTATCACATGCATCAACCTTGTCTGTCTTTTGAGTTCACAATTTATTCACAAGCAACTCAGCAATTTCATTTCCTTGTATGTCATGAGATTTTTGTAATGAACTAACAAAAATATTCTCATGTTTCTTGGTTAGTGTCCATGCTCCTACTGCCCTAGACTCATTTGTAAGATTTGACTCTGTTTATTGAGGGGATATTTGTTTATCTGTAGGCTATAAATCGTTTTTTTTGTTAATCAAGTAACTATTATGACTTGTTGAAACATTTGTCAATATTACTGACAAATGTGTCAGTAAGCTATGTGTATCTGTGTGGTATATATACAGTTTGTCATCAGGGCCATGTTGCTTTTAATTTCAGTAGAAAGTAATATTTGCTTTTTCCACCATCCAAATACTTTGAAATATGTTCTTAGTTCTTGCATCATCCTTGGCTTAAGCTGCATTATTTTCTGCTTTAAACTTTTAATATATTTACCATGATTTATGTATTTGTTTACTTATTTGTCAGTCTTTTAATAGAGTTAATAGTTATCCAACTTTTTTACCTTTTTGCATAGAATAGTAATGATAGTTATAATTTCTCCTTCAGTGGAAGTGTATAAATTTAATGTGTAAACAAACTGCATAACTTTTTATATCTAAGAATTTCAATTCAAACTTCTAAGACAAGTTTGGTGTGATTAAAATATCCAGATGTTAAGAATTGAATAATTAAATGGAAAAGGAAACTAACATGCAGAAACTGTCTATGAGACACTAAACTTGATTCATTTTAGCTTTAAAATGGTTTTGTCTTCAAGCTGAGTAAAATTGTTTCACTCTACTAATCTTAACTCTGTTCTCAGAGTTGGAATACAGCACAGTATACAGCATTAAGTTTACTTGCAATAGAAGACAATTGAAATTTATTTTTTGGTTTGGTTCCCCATTACGATATACTCTCAAGACCTGCAGTAATAGAAGAACTAAAGACTTTTGATTGAATTTGTTCAACAAAAAAGAGCCGAGAAGTGAAGGAAGGAAAGCTGAAGTGGAGGTTTGAATCATTGGCTGAAATATGGACAAGAGAAAAGTTGTTATGCCTGGAAATTCTTTGAAGATTTTGGTCCATTGAACAGGTTATTAATATAGACATTTTTACTTGATTTTCTGTAAATTGAACCTTGCCTTTTGTAAACTGAACCTAGTTTTTCATTATGGAATTTTTTCAGGGATGTGGATGATTGCTCTTCCAAGGGATTACATGATGCGCCTTTTAGCTATATATAAGAATATTGTTGTTCAAGTTATCAAAGAAGCAAAACATTCCTCCACAGAGGTAAAGTCACATAATTGTGCAAGGAAAAAAAAATGTTCATATTGGTATATGATGAAACATCTTATAATCTTTTAATAATGAGTTTACATGACAGTAATATGTATTTTTTCTTTTAATTGTAGATGGATAGAAGGGTTTTGCTGTCATCAATAAAGATCCTAGGGGTTCTTCATCAAAGCTGCTAGAATACCGTATGATGAATTTTATATACCTGAGATTAGTGAGAAGATAGATATACGTAGGGACTACCTCAATTGGATCACCAGCAAAGCAAGGCCCTTTGCTATGGTTGATGTAAGTAGATTAAATTTCAATGCTTTATCATGCATATATATTTATATATCATTTATGTGTCAGATCATACAGTATATAGGGTCTGCAGATGATTGGATACTATAATGGGTTCAACTGTCCATGCTTGATCCTGGAATAAATTCTTGGAATATCATATGTGGGGCTACTCTGAAACACTGAAACAGAACTTATATCCCGGTGTCAAAGACACTCTGATCTCAACTCAAAGGTGCACCCTAATTTTTCTGTTAATGAATAAGTTCGGATTCCCGTAGAGTTTATTGTCATAAAACTTTATTTCGGTTTTCAAATTGCCCTAAATGTTACATTATATCCTATCATAGTACTATATACTGTATTGCAAGTTAACATTAATCAGTACTTTGATGTGTGAATTACAGTCTGTTTTGACTAGAATTACAACATAGCATTTTACAATTCTCTCTCTCTCTCTCTCTCTCTCTCTCTCTCTCTCTCTCTCTCTCTCTCTCTCTCTCTCTCTCTCTGCCGTTTTGCTACAAGTGTCAAGCGATGCCTATTGTCTTTCCTGACTGAAGACAGACCCAGGGGTCTGCCAACCTGGAAGAAACTTCCAAAGTAGTAACACCTCCACTGATTCTACAGCAAAACTTGACAGCCTTCACCTTCATGCTTGGAGGTTATCCTGCAAGGCTTCAGAATTAAGGTTTTCTTGGTGGAGACAGCCAAAGCTAACACAAGACCTTGTAGAAATTTAACCACAACTTCTATTGTACAGATTGAAGCCAATTCTGTAGTTTGAACAGTAAAAGGGCCATAAATCTATTGGACTCACTATATGTTTTATTTGCTGACTTCTTCCATTTCTTACTTTGACACAAATTGTCAGTCTCTGCCTTCATGAGATAGTGATCATATACAAGGAATTAAACTTTGTGTGCTGAGTTTGGGTTCTGTAGTGGAGTTGAAGAGGCTAATCCAGCACTTGGGAAATGGGAAGGGACAACTCAATGCCGCCAACTCAACACCGCTAACTCACCACCACCGACTTGCCACCAGCCAACTCAGCGCCAGGACAACTAAATGCCAGGACAACTCACCACAAGCCAAGTCAGTGCTAATGAGCATTTCAGAACAATGGTTTTTTTTGCCAATATACTGAGAATTCATAGCTTAATACTGGTATTGGCTGTCTTAGTGTGTACATCTCTTAGATCACCTTTAAGACATATAGATTTTGAAAATTGATTTTGTGATAAAAATTTCAGTTTTCATGACAATCAAAATGGAAATAGAGAAATTCTTAGCCAAAGAGGAAAAGAAAAATGTGCACATTAAGGCCTTTTATTTGTATTTGATAAGTTTAGTAAAAGAGACAACATAAAATTTTGGCGTTGTGACGAAGGCTCTAGGTGCAATGCAAGTATTCATACGAAATTTGGAGCAGCTATCAAGGAGATAAACAAGCATTCCCAGAATTTGTCAGCAGCTAATGTAGAAGTGGCTAAAGTGCACACAGCCTTGAAACATGTGCCAAAGACATATTGAAAAGCCAAATTCACTTATAATTGAAGTATTAACAAATGTATCTCAAGTTACAGTGGGATCATTGCCAGATGCTTCAGCCGTGAGCAAAATGATTAAATGCAAAAGGAAAGCCGTAAGCACTCCCCCTCCAAATCCTGTAGATCTTCAAGAGTTAGAGTTGCCGCAGCGTTGGTGAATTGGTTCAGAGATAATTATATTGGAAGACCAAATTGATATGGAACCAGTAGAAGAGCTCTCCTCTTCCCCCCTAAAATGTGGAATATTTACGAGAGAATGTTGCATAAGGACGATCAGACAAATAACCATGCTGCAAAAAGAGCTGGGGATGGAGCACCCCACAATATTGAGATTCATTACGGGGCTGCAGAAGTTGCAAAGCAACTAAGATACATTTTTCAAGCAGTTAATCGGAGGTCATCCCCCTCCCTCCTAAACTGAAGAAGTGTATGAAGACAGATGATAGAATTTTACAGATTGCTCTTCTTTTTCACAACGATCTCTCACTGAATATTTGAGAGGAATTGCATACTATTTTCATTATATTTTTAAATTAAAATTTAAGCTGTGTATTAAAAACTGACCCTTAATAAATTACTCTTTTCAGTTTTAAAAAGGCATGTTTTAAAGTGATCATTAATGAATTAATTTTGTTTGTTTTAAAAAATCAACGAAAAAGTTGAGTTGTCCTGCCGTTGAGTTGGCTGGTAGTGAGTTGTCCAGGCTTTGAGTTGTCCTGGAGCTGAGTCGGCGGTGATAAGCGTCCCGCACCCCTTTGGAAAGGTACCTTGTGGGTTGCTTAGACCTCCTAATTGGGATCTCTCTTTGGTCATTAAGAGTCCTTTGAAACGCTAATAGGGGCCATTTTTGGAAGCTATTGCTGCACTTCATACTAAAGGCCCCTTTGCCATTTCCCCCTTGTCCACCCATCACCAATATATGTAACAGAGTTGACCAGTTCCTCTTTCCCCAAGGGGGGGCCTCAAGCTTTACCAGAGAACCAGAGATTTCTGGGATATCAATATCAGACTGCTCCTCATCTCAGAGCAAAGGATGCAGCAAGTTATCAAGACTATGATTTCATGTTGGCTAAGAATAAATATTTTTAAGGCTACAGTAATGTGGCAGCTGGTGAAGCGGACCAAATAACACTTTCTGGTTCTGTTGTTTTTAAGGGTAATCAGGATATTAGGATAGGCACCTACTGCACATGTACCAGCCTACCATTGCAACATGTCATAAGATTTTTCTTATGAATAGTTGAACTTGTATTAGTTGGGTTAGTAATCCCGGGGGAGGGGGCCAGGTTAGTAATCACGGGGGGAAGAAGCAGGGTATAGTGACCAGGGTATAGCAGTACTGTCTGTTTGAACTTACTTAACCTCATTATTCCTGAGTCTGTAATATTAATGAAAATGAAACTAAAGCTGAATAATGCCCAGCATGATGTGCACTAAATAGATGTACAGTATACACTGTTACTTTTAACACACACACACACACACATGCACACACACACACACACAAAGAGAGAGAGAGAGAGAGAGAGAGAAAAGAGAGAGAGAGAGAGAGAGAGAGAGAGAGAGAGAGAGAGAGAGAGAGAGAGAGAGAGAGAGAGAGAGTGAGTGAGTGAGTTATTTCTAGTACTAATGTGATATGCATAAAAAAATGACGAGAATTTCCTGTCTCTTGCCACAGACTAATTGCTATTTATGGATGCCTTAAGGGAAGGTTTGTGATTCATCTACAGGGTTTGGTAACTTCAGGCTTATAGTTGCAAGAGTGAAAGGATGTGCAAATAAACTTTCTGTAACCGAGGCAAATAAACTTTCTGTAATGGAGGGTAGCACAACTACTCAATTAGGCATTCAAGAGCCACCTGTACTCTCAGTGTATGAAACTTTGCAAGTCAAGTGCGGGAGGATTAAAGGAATTCTATAAGAATGTGTTATATGGAGGTTTTTCCTCAATTGCAGATGCAGGGTGCTATACAGGAAGCTTTTATTAACAGCAATCCTATGCTTTGGCTGTTGGATCCTGCCTAAGTACAGTTCTTGAATCTTAACATACACCGTAATAACATTGTTGAGGATACCATCAATCAATTGCTTCATCATGGAGTTACTGAATTTAAGAGACTATTGAAAGTAAGTATCTTGAGTTATCTGTACAAGCAGTTCATAAGCCAAATAGAATACTCATTCATTTTTATGTTGAAATGTAGGCGCTTGTTCCTTCAGTTAGGAGAAAGGCTGCAATTAATGTTAGGTTGTTGATAAGTTGTCACCATCTTCAAGTTGTTTAAGTATTGTAAGTAAATAGTTTTAACTAATGTAGTTCCACCTCTTGTAGGAGAAACTTTACTGATGTTGTGTAAGACTGTGGCCTTTGTTTTTGAAGTTTTTTTCCTATGCTGGGAAGCGAAGGGAATATGAAAATACATAAAATTAAGAAAAATTTCTATTGTAATGACATTCTTGTTATTAGAAACCTGAAATACCTGTTGTAATATTTAAGTTTTAAAGAGGCAGTAGCATATTGGTATCCCAGTTTAAAAACTTTTAAATGTAAGGTTGTGATATTTTGTAAGTTTGTTTTTTCATTTCATTGAGAGACTTGTATAATTCTGACAATGCAAGTCATAAAGTCATAACAGTTTGTTATTATATCCAGCATAAAGTCATAATAGTTTGTTTTATATCCAGCTTTTCCATTGGGGTATGTGGTGTAAAGTCTTACGAACAATACATTTTTTTCAATCAATACAGACTTACATTAGTTTTATAAGTCCACTTCTTATGTCTTTTTATTATATATTAAATTTTCATTATGTTCTTTGGGAAGCATAGTCATTGCAATAAATTTTTTGGGTCCACTATTAGTAAATGAACTTTATTTCATATTTAAGGATTTGGAGTTTATTTAATTACAATCTGAGGATTTTTTTCATTTTAGTGTATTTTCCAGAGTATTTGTAAGAGTCATTAATTTTATCTCATAATCTTTTTCAGGTACATTTTTATTGGTGAAGAAGCAAAGGATGCTGGTGGTGTACGCAAAGAATTTTTCCTTCTCCTTCTCCGAGAAATTCTCAACCCTGACTTTGGGATGTTTACACAGTATCCAGAAAAAAATACCATATGGTTCAAGGAAGGTTCTCTCGATGAGGAAGTTAATATCACTTGTTTATTTTCAATCATTTGTCTTCATTACTCGCACTCTTACTAAAATACTGCTCTCCTGTCGTCGGACATCGTCTTTCTCACAGAACTGTTCGGGGTGTGATTTCCATTTTCCAGCAACCGCAATCTTGACTCAGATCTTCGAAAAAAACGTATCCTATTTGAACATTTTTCTATAAGGCATATTTCAAGTAGGGATTTTTTGCCTTTATTGCCAGAAACTGAAGAAGTAGAACCTTCTATTCCGTTTGCAGAGTCAACATCCGCCTTTTGTCGAGGTCCAACCAAGTTGGATTGCCCCGTTTTGGAGGTTTTAAAGTCCCTTTATGGAGGAACTTTCTTTCTGGTATTTTTCCTGAAGACGATGGTCGGAAGATGAAAAATGTAAAGCTACTTTAACTTTTTTTATATAACATACACACCTTTTTCCATTGCACTGTTGTTCTTACGTTACAAATTAACACTGAAATTTTAAAGTCTCGTGAGGATTATTTTAAAAGCTTTTCCTGCACGATAGTATAACTAGGTTCTGTCACAAAAAAAATGTGTTTTTGGACGATCTTAAGGTATCATGTGATGCCATGCCGTATCGGGATTTTTTTTCAGTTTCTTGCCTGCATTCCCAATTACTGTTTTTTTTTTTTTTTTACCATCTAGACATTTTCTGGATAAACATATCTAATTTTCTTAAAACGGTAGAAGTGAATACTGTTTCTTTATTTAGTTGTTGTGGCCAAAATAAATATGCAAACCAATAGGTGCAAGTATTGGTATGTAAATTTTATCGGTATCACAAATTATTTAATCTAACAAAGAAAATGCTTATATATTCGTTTTGCAAACAGCTCAACCTTCACAAATCCATGGCTTTTCAATACGGAAGATAAGTATCCTTCGTTGAAATAATAATAATAATAATAATAATAATAATAATAATAATAATAATAATAATAATAATAATAATAATAATAATAATAATAATAATAATAATAATAATAATAATAATAATTTATGAGCAAGTACGAAAAGACAGCTTTTCAGGCAGAGGCGTTGGAAAAGCAAGTTTAATTCTGAATCAAATTCAGCCATCTTAACTTTGTGCGAAATTCAAGACATTTTTGAATAAAATACGAGCTCGAAATCTTGACATGGACATTAAAGAAAATCGAAAAATTCGGCGTGAAGGAAAAGGATCAGTGGCAGGAACTGTCGCTGAAGGTAATAAACTCCACGAACGTAAGGGAGTCTTATTCTGATGTGTTCCCACTATCAGTTTTGCGAAGGCGAACTAGCAATTCCAGATTAGGTGCAGACAGAGGCCGAAGGAAAAAAGTAGAATGGGTTTGAACCGTTGGCGCAGGCATGGGCTGGGGAAAAGGAACCTCTAAGCAGGTGAGTAATGGAATCCTCGAGTATTGCCTCTGGAAATAAGAAAGGAAGGATTCCACAATAAGCTGTAGGTCCCGTTGCTAAGTAACCAATTGGTTCTTAGCCACGTTAAATAAGTCTAATCCTTTGGGCCAGCCCTAGGAGAGCTGTTAATCAGCTCAGTGGTCTGGTAAAACTAAGGTATACTTAAGTTAGTCTATAAAAACCTATTGTAATTAATCGAACCCTCTCATGAATAATATGACCCTTGCCCTATAGAAAAGGAAATTATTGTGAAAACAGAAAAGATGTATTTAATGGCACATCAGTTCAGAGACAGTTTTCTTTCCAATTGTTCTTTATATTTTCATCGAAATTTTAGTCCCTCATCTGTGCTCAGAATACTTCTACTATTTTCACTATTAACATTGCTGCTTCATTATACCACTGTACCGATAACATGTTCATAGCATCATAGCATGTAAGTGTGCATAAAGAAATGTTCCATTTTGTTTCGTACATTAATTGATCAAGATCAGTGCTTCACGAATGCCAATGAATGCATGAAAAGACGGGTAAGGCAAGGGCGACTGTTTGTCTCGACTCCGTAAATGAAATAAAAACAGCCGGAGGTGTGACAAATTAAATCAGTTTTGAATATATGTATATTGTATATTCAGACAGTCATAGAAGACTAAATGGGCTTCACTGCACAGAACCTGGCATATGCAATATGCTGCCAACATATATTAAAAATATTTCTTTACTAAAGCCTAAAAAAAATTTTTTTTTATCATGTTTAACCCGTAATTTTGTCATTTTTTTTGCCTATAAGGACTTTTTGAGTATAGTGTGATACATAAAAACAATTAAGCTTTAAAATGACCTCAGAATAGCTCCTGATAGATGAAACGAAATTTTAAAATTTCAGCAAAACCTCCACGAGGGCAATTGTGTTATAGAACTTGCGAATGTCGTAAAGGGTATCTACAGTCAGTATACACCTAAGTGTACTTATGGCTAAAGCAAAAAAAATTTAACAATATTAATCAGTTATACAAAACCTGTAAACTTAATTGAGAACAAAGATGGACAAAATAGACAGCAGTGAGCAAACTAAGAAAAGCCTACAGGTTGCACCACCAACACATCGTAACAACCACTAGCATCATGTGAGGGAAGTCTGAACTCCTGGCACGCACAGAACGACTTATACAGAATGATTTGCGCGAAAATGGACAATAATCAAAGTTACTTTATCCCAAAATGACTTTATAAAGTTCATTTCATGGACAGTTTATCGGTATTTACAATTTACCAGTTACATGCAGCCTAAAATGAGCGTGTTGAGAATTTAACGCACTTATTGAAAGTTACAATGTTAGTATTCTGTCACAAATTAAAATATTACGGTTACGCAGGCTTTTGACCGTTAGGAATAATGGCAAATGGTGAAAAAATGGAAATAAATTGTTTTTAAGACCTTGATTTGAATGGCAATGTTTCTAGTAACAAGAATATTTTAATCGAACAGCAATATACTGTTGTTTACAAAACAGTAATAAGTTTTTCATGGTTAATGGCGTGACTTGGATAAGATTAATAAGTATGACTCACAAGCTTCAACTCACAAGCTTGACAACGGGTAAAGTATTCCAGTTACTCAGAAAAGTGATGGGAGAAAGAGACGTTGTGAGGGGGGGGGCGGTTTGTGATTTAAGGAAATGTACTACCATCACTGTAATGAACATACTTTATTTAAAAATGCAGATGTTATGACCTCAAATTTCAAAACAACATACACAACTAGAAGATTATTTCCCATATGGAACCTACAGGCAGCCTTGATCTGTAAGCTGCATTACACACGATCAAGTAGAATCACCACCAGACATACTGGGCGGTTTTGGTCAAGAGAGTTGTGCCGATGAGGTTGACGGCTTGTTTGTAGATCTGTGCTGATGGAGTAAGGTCAGTAGGTACAGCATGGTACTTTGGGGTTGGTTTACCTATAGGGCAGCTCTTGTTTGAACGCAGTGCATAGGATGTTGGCTGATCCATAGGATCCACTTCTACTCTAACTGGAGCAGGAAACGAATTAAAATGAACATTGCATTGAAAATGATTTTTATTCGGGTTCTCTTAAACCTGCCATGTGCCCACGGGGAGGGCATCTACCTCTCCCAGTGGTTACTGGTGGCCCTTCCAGCCCTAAGCCTTGAGGGGGACCCTATCTTGGAAACCAAAAGGCCACTTTTCGAGAGTTGCTGCATCACACTGATGCTCTCTGAGAGAAATTAAGCACTCCTTTTTCTGTTGTTTCAATATCTCTGTTGAGTTAACTTAGCTACATAGAATCACTGGTTCCATCACAATTGGAGGGGCAGAGACCTATGGCTTGTCCATGCAACAGCCCTGTTGGAGTAAGCAGTTCGCTGTCCCCATCGTAGGAAATATATAACAATGCCTTTTGGTTTATTAAGTCTAGCCCCCATGCAATAACCAACAGATATGTCAACGGAGACAGTAGCTTTTCACTCCAGGGCCTTGCATTACCTCTGGTTATTTTACATTTAGCCATGAGACGTTAGACTTATTTTTAAGTCTAATTAAGTCGAATAATATTATTTCATCCTTTTAAGAGCACACTAATAGAACTAAATTTATAGCATTTTTTCAAAATAGCCGCACTTAATCGCAACACTTGAGGGAGGATGTATATTATAAAACACCCCGACTGCACAAAACTCCTATTGCATGGGGAAATACATTCAAATCCTATTCAAGTTAAAGGTACGAAGACAATGACGTCGTTTGGCAAAGCAGTTTGTCCTTTCATTTGCATGGGTGAGGTCGGTCAGTCCCAATTCCCTGCCTTTCATTTGTTCGGTGGAAGAGGGAATTCTCAATACTTTCAAATCTTAAGACCATTTTTTTTTTTTGGTTCCCAAAATATCTGTTTATCATTATTTATACTTTTGGGGATGTTTTAACCTTTTCATATAAAGCAGCAATACGTCAATCTAAGTGTTGGATTTTATTACCAATATATTTTTTTGTATTAAAAAACCCTAAATTCTAATTATATGGTCAATTAATATTGCTAAGGAAATACCAGTTTCATATATTTTTACGTAATTTCAATAAATCCCGTATGAATGATTAACACACAAATATCAACTGTTTACAAATAACGCCAGTTACATGTCCCACCCGTTGACTTGTAAAATCTAATCTAGATATCAGTAACCTGAGTTGAACTTAACTGAACTATGACAGCTTTTGTACAGGATGAATATCGTACTTGATGCTTATCTAGACAAAATTTATTTTTCTCAATAACATTAAATGTGATTTACTTGTAAACATCTAGCAAAAAGTTTATTCTGAATATGTTTTCGATTAGGTCCAATATACTATAATCAAACAGATCACAGGAGAAGAAGAATAGGATATGCAAGGTAATTACAGTCAATTGATGTATTACATACTGTTCGTTCATCGTAAATATCTCTTCAGTGATTAAACTATAAAATATACTCAGGTTAAAAAAAATGCATACAATTAAAGATGGAAAATAATATGATGACAATGTGTACCAGAAACCCTTTATTCTTCACGGAATATTTTGGAACCCCCTTTATGTAAAAAACCTATTTGGTAAGAACTCAGAATAGCAGGTATTGAGAAGAAGTATCTCATAGCACACTGCTTTTCGTCAAAGGCACTTCAAAGTAGCACTTCAGCTTGAATAACAGGTTCCATTTATGTGGTAATAATGAAAGACAATATACAGCTGAATTAAATTTGTTCCAGTGCAAATGAGAGAAAAGTTTGTCCTGTGGTTATTGTTCATTTATGATAATCTTTCCTCTGTTTTAAATCTACTGTATATTTACTCCACAGTAACATTCGGTTAAAACTCGTTCATTCAGTGCCATATATATCGGTTCTCTGAGATTAGTTTATTCATCATATTCCAAAAGCATTGATTTTCCTATATTTAACCATTAGTCTATTTAATATGAGATGGAGAGAGATAAACGCTTTATTACATTTTTCGGATTGGGTCTTTTTAGGCAAAAATTAGCACATATTCCTTGGCAGAGCTTAACAAAAAAGAAAAGTGTGTCTGAGTACAGAAAACTTGGAAACCAGACAGTTCAACCCTTCTTCACTTGACCTTAATTAAGAGTCATGTAAAAAAGTACACCAAATAAAAGGCTTTGGGGAAACGAAACATTGTTCTACATAAATGCATATTCATTTATTATTGAGAAAATTAAACAATATGCTGTTATTTGTAATTTCCATTTGGGACTGAATGTCGCTACATAGTTAAATGAATTTTCAATCAAGTAATGGAAATCGCTGGATTAAAATTCACCTTTCACCCTCAACACCTAGATTATTTCTCTCTCTCTCTCTCTCTCTCTCTCTCTCTCTCTCTCTCTCTCTCTCTCTCTCTCTCTCTCTCTCTCTCTCGTATTGTGTATCATGAGAAACTTAATGTGTTATATGTCTTTCTTATGAGATGTTGTCTCCATTCAAGACGTAAAGCATATTCCTATCCTGTGCACATTGATATACTTTATATTTCCGTCTGTATCTGGACAACTGATGTGAATGCGAAGAATTTCGACTAAACGGCCCATACTTTTACCTATCCAGAAGATACTGTGTTATGGTAGATTAGTGTATAAAAAAAAACTTTCGTAAGCTTGGATTTGTTTGTTATTAATAAAATTTTATACTTTTGATAAAAACAAAAAGTTAAAACACAAACTTTGTCATTGACTACCGTTTTCACTGAACTTTGCCACGAAACAAGGACAGCAGTAATTTTCTGTTGTGTAAACATTGTGTTCAGCTATTTTACTACATTTATTTTTGAAAGATATTTGAAATATTTTATACAAAATGATAATATTGTGATGAATACAGTGCTTTAGCATATCTAGTACAATATCATGACGAAAATCTACAGTTGACGTATATTTGAGAATATGTCTTTAAACTCCTGCTAAAAACCTCATGAGTAAATACAGGTATGAAGAATTTTGGATTTTAATTGCTACTACTACTGTTAATAATAATAATCCTTTTTAAATAAATCGACATTCCTCATCTCTTACAGAGAGCCTCCTCCCTTCATAATACTTTATTTACTACTTTTCTCGTTCATTACCTACTACACTGTAGGCTACCTAGTCCTTACCAAATACCCCCTGAGCTAATCAAGCAGTACTCCCTGATTTGAGTATGTACATATCCATGGTTCAGTAAGTGTCGTAAAAACAAGTGCATAAGCAGGTCGTTATAAGGTTGCTAAATAGGATTTTTATAAACAGTTATTACAATTTTCCAACTACAGTCCATTTAAGATTTAATGCAAAATATAAAAAAGTTTTAACCTCTCTCTCTGTCTCTCTTTTGCGTGTCTCTTTGAATGACAGTTTGAGCTCATGCATCGGTGCATATATTCAGAAACTTTAAAAATATACATTTACGATTTCTTTCCCTCTAAACAAGCAGTGGAGTGTTATGCTACATGGCTCAGCCTGAGTAAAAGTGATGAACAAGGGATGAATTTGTTTTATGCTGCAGCGAGCAATTGCTCTCTCCTCCATCCTCTTCACAGTCAGACCCTTTCTGCTCGGCGTCTTTCCCGTCTTCTTTTCCCATGTATTCGAGTCAACTCAGAGACAGGAAAAGAAATTCTCACTTCTTGATGAGGCGTCATCTTCCTTCCTTTTTGCCTTCACTTACATCAGGTCAGGCGTCAAAGTTTTCTGAAATGTATCCTCTTCTCTTAAGTAGAATTGCCTCTCATCAAGTCCTTTCCTTAACTGAAATTCTTGAGTGTTCAATTTTACCGCCCATGGTCTGTATGATTTGTCTCAGTAAATCAAATTAGCTTTAAATACCAAAAAACTAAGCATTCTCTCATTAACATTATTTGAAGATTTTCTACCAACAATAAAGCTTAAATTCTTATATTCGTGGATTTATATTAAACAGCGAAACACTAAACTCTCAAATTACTTACGAATAACTTTGAATAGTATCATTCAGCATTTCCTGAAAAATATGAGATTCATAAACATAATATCCACATATAAAGTTCACTGTTAACAAATGGCCTGCGAAACAGAAGAACAATATACGAGTATAAAAATAATTCTTGTACGCTCTGGAGATCAAGTACTCTGTGGCCAGAGCTGGTCTTCACCATATATTTGCAAATACTCTATAAATACATAAATGAATATATATATATATATATATATATATATATATATATATATATATATATATATATATATATATGTGTAAGTATATTTATATATATATTTATATATATATATATATATATATATATATATATATATATATATATATATATATATATATATATATATATATATATATGTAAGTATATTTATATATATATATATATATATATATATATATATATATATATATATATATATATATATATATTTATATATATATATATATATATATATATATATATATATATATATATATATATGTAAGTATATATATATATATATATATATATATATATATATATATATATATATATATATATATATATATATATATATATATGTAAGTATATTTATATATATATATATATATATATATATATATATATATATATATATAAATATATATATATATATATATATATATATATATATATATATATATATATATACATATATATATATATACATATATATATATATATATATATATATATATATATATATATATATATATATATATATATATATATATATATATATATATAGATAGATAGATAGATAGATAGATAGATAGATAGATAAATAGATAGATAACATGTCATTCATCATGATTGATCCAAAAGAAAAGCAGTGTTTCATCCATTACTTTACCGGGATCAATGTTGATTGTTTCATGTATGCAAACAGTCCGTCTGTAGGGTGTCAAACTACTTATACACGCCGTGCCAATTGCCTATATCCGAAAAGAGCGTCTTGGCCATTCCTTCCGAATTCCTCTTCTACTCTAAACACCCACCCATGTAAACACGCGACATCTTTGTTTCTCATCCGCTCTTATGTCAAACTAGTCATTACCTTTGTGGATAGTTCACAGGCACGCTTTGCTTCCGTTCTGAAAATCCTCGATCGCTCTTCACAATTACACTTCTAGGCCTTTAGTTCTCGTCACTTTCCTCATTAGCTCTGTCGGTTCCATTAAGAGTTTCTTTGTAGTTTCAGAATTCTCACATAACTATTGCACAAGAAATACCGAACCCCACATTCTTTTTTTAGCTCATCCATAGTCAGCCATTAATAATAAAATACAACATATATTTTCTCGAAGTAAACTTGCTTATGCTGTGCTTACCCGAAAAAGAAAAATCGTTGCACCTTAGTCTCACAGAGGTGAACAAGCGAGTAGTTTTGCAATATTTTCCCTTAGGAATTATTAATGCATTTTCGGGATATTGATTTTACTGGATGTTTACTGGAATACGCAATTTGGGACCAGTTTTGGATTATGAACGCAGTTACTTTGAAATGGCTTTCCACAAATGCGATATCATATTCAAACATGTATTGACAATTGATTATCCATTGTCCGCAAATATAAATACATGCACGTTATAACACCACTCTCAATATATATATATATATATATATATATATATATATATATATATATATATATATATATATATATATATATATATATATATATATATATATATATATATATATGTTGGTGAATGTTGGCAGTAAGTTTTCCTTTATGCAAATGTCGTTAAATATGACAGCGAAGTTGCAGTTTATTAGTTTCTTACTAATGTTCTCGATTTTCCTTATTATCTTCCTCTGTTCTTCAGGCAACTGATGGAGTAAAGCACCAAAGTTCATTTTGATGGACGGTTTATTGGTTAGGACGTTTCGTCTCTTCTAGAGACATCTTCTGCTACAAATGAGTGTTTACAAGGAAATTCACACATATATATAACATTCTTTCAAGGGAACACTTGTCAAAAATATAACTATTCGATGGTTAAAATCCAATATTCGGCAGTTAGCGTTTTGAAATTAACAGTTAAAACATATAGGTTTGTTACTAAACTTGTTTACAACTGGCCTGTTGACAATTACCAAGAATTGCTATTTAGGTATTTACATACTTAGAAACAACCAGACGAAAAATAAATAGCTGAAAATAGACGGTCAACAAAGAATCGTTAAAGAGACATTCAAACTGTATATGTAAAATTAATATAGTAATTACACACGTAAAAAGTATAAGTAAAATGTAAATACAAAGTTATCAATATCAGGATAGAACAAGATAAAACATGACAAATATAAAGTTAACTAAAATATTTTCATAGGTCCAACATTGACGACACATCTTAGTCTGCTGCATTTCTTCTCCTTTCACGATCGGAAGGTAGAATTATTGCGTTGATTCCTTGCACGTTTAGGGGAGGCTTATGAATATTTATGTATATTGCCTCAAGGTATTTTAGCCTTTTAGCATCAGCAACGCTGTCAATAATTTCAGTGTTGGCTTCGAGCATTTGCAAAATGGTAGTATTAAAAATCACACGAGAGACACACACGATGCGGGTCTAACCAGGGAAATGCTCGAAGCCAACACTGAAATTATTGACAGCGTTGCTGATGCTAAAAGGCTAAAATACCTTGAGGCAATATACATAAATATTCATAAGCCTCCCCTAAACGTGCAAGGAATCAACGCAATAATTCTACCTTCCGATCGTAAAAGGAGAAGAAATGCAGCAGACTAAGATGTGTCGTCTATGTTGGACCTATGAAAATATTTTAGTTAACTTTATATTTGTCATGTTTTATCTTGTTCTATCCTGATATTGATAACTTTGTATTTACATTTTACTTATACTTTTTACGTGTGTAATTACTATATTAATTTTACATATACAGTTTGAATGTCTCTTTAACGATTCTTTGTTGACCGTCTATTTTCAGCTATTTATTTTTCGTCTGGTTGTTTCTAAGTATGTAAATACCTAAATAGCAATTCTTGGTAATTGTCAACAGGCCAGTTGTAAACAAGTTTAGTAACAAACCTATATGTTTTAACTGTTAATTTCAAAACGCTAACTGCCGAATATTGGATTTTAACCATCGAATAGTTATATTTTTGACAAGTGTTCCCTTGAAAGAATGTTATATATATGTGTGAATTTCCTTGTAAACACTCATTTGTAGCAGAAGATGTCTCTAGAAGAGACGAAACGTCCTAACCAATAAAACGTCCATCAAAATGAACTTTGGTGCTTTACTCCATCAGTTGCCTGAAGAACAGAGGAAGATAATAAGGAAAATCGAGAACATTAGTAAGAAACTAATAAACTGCAACTTCGCTGTCATATTTAACGACATTTGCATATATATATATATATATATATATATATATATATATATATATATATATATATATATATATATATATATATATATATATATATATATATTGATGTGTGTCACAAATATCAAGTCATAATTATTGTTTATTATCCAGTTCACTATACCTTGGGAATTAACTTACAATGACTTACACCCAAAGGGTGCTTTGTCACCGATAAGATTCTAATCCTGCTGGGGATTCTTAAGAGCCATAATGCTTTTGCTTAGAATGTAATCACCTGCAACGTGTAACATGTTCGATATACTATTTGATAAAAATGTAATACAAGTTTTATGGTATGAATAAGCATCATAAACCCGCATTCATACCCAATAATCTGAATACTTAATGCTCTCTGAAATTTAGCTTATATTAATCAAGCTAACAAATAATGGTTACTAGTTATGTTGAAAATTATAGTTCCATTTGCAGTGTCATCAAAAAGTAATTGACAGTGAATTCGAGTTCATTAACTGAGAATTAAAAGCTAAAAGTGTATTATTTCTAATTATCGCTAAATGAACATGAAGCTCAGTTCACACAGAGAAATAAGCGAAAGCATCGCAACTTGTATACTTTCGTAATTGGCATCAACGTCAGTCTAGTATCGACTATTCCCTTATTAGCCTTCCCCTTACGGCAATGAGCATGGCATCTTTCTCGTAATGCCCATTGGCCGTTTCCATTCACGCCTTCGACTGCATATTTTATAAGTGACAAATCCTCTTTGACAGTTTTAGCATCATGCACACTTGGACACCGATTGCCTCTGCTGACTAAAGGGTAGGTACTTTTTTTTCATAGCTTGCCGTTCCCCTTCGTAATTAACTGCCAAGATAGTCAGGCTGAGAAAGCGGTTAAAAAGAGCAAATGAAATAGATCGTTTCATCTATAATGCTTCCAGTAGGAGCGCATTATTTAGATAATTTGTTAGTCTTTATTTACAATCATCAGTGCCCCATCACTCATCACTGACTTGCATGTGTTTTTTTCTTTTTTGTTTTTGTATTCTACTCATGCTCTTATTAATTCTCTTCTCTTTTGAGAATATCGTGGTTAAATTTCATCTAATCATATTCGTCCGATAATTAACCCGGCTCTGCCATAATTATTCCTTTCTTGAGCAGTCACCAGCAGCAATACACGAGAAGAATAAAAAAGAAAAAGATATTCCGTTTTGAAAGAGATATTTCATAAAAGTTAAAAGAAATATATGACAGAGAATAAGAAAGAGGTCAAAAATTCTCATCTCCAAGATCTGCATCTATTACCAAGAAGATGAACAGGGAAATTCTAAACCAGTGTTTCCTCGCCTTTCTCTTCCCTCAACTCCGAGAGCTCGAAAAGGCAAGAGATCACACGCACATCAACAATTGCGCCTGACTTCTCTTTTTTCTGTTGCATTTCCTTCCCCTCTTAAACATTCCACTTCAATATGTGAGGGTTTTTTATACTCGTATTTTTCCTACTTTGTGTGATTGCGTATTTTTTGAGGTCCTGCTAACCCGTCAGTGAGGGGTGAAATATCTTTAAGAGGAAGAATAAAAATGTACGATAAAAGAGATTACATTTATGAAAGTATTTTGCTGGTCTATAATTCCCATTAACTTCTTGCATAGTGTGAATGAAAAATGAAGATTCACCGGGAATAAAGAATAACAAAGTAATTAAGAGGATGAAAGAATTAGTGGGAAAAGTTTTGCTCAATTGTGGGATTGCAGAAAGGATATAAAAGGAACTGTAATACTCAGAAGTTTGCACTTTTTGGGACTGGCTATCACCAGCAAGAATGCTTCAAATGCTTAAAAAATGGGAGAATAATATATATATATATATATATATATATATATATATATATATATATATATATATATATATATATATATATATATATATATATATATATATATGTGTGTGTGTGTGTGTATATATGTATATATATATATATATATATATATATATATATATATATATATATATATATATATATATATATATATATATGTATAAGCATTAAGCTACGAATGTCGTTTAATATCCAATTCGCTCTAATAGCCATTGTTAGTTCTCGTGTTCGGCGGTTCAAGCTCGTGAGACGACGAAGTGCTTAGCAGTTATATATATATATATATATATATATATATATATATATATATATATATATATATATATATATATATATATATATATATATATATATATATATATATATATATATATATATATATATATATATATAGAGAGAGAGAGAGAGAGAGAGAGAGAGAGAGAGAGAGAGAGAGAGAGAGAAATTATAAATCTTGAATTTAAATGTCACTGGCAAATCCTTTTAGACATACAAAATCGAAATATCATTGGTTCTTCTTACGTTTCCGAAGAAATAGGTTTCATAATTTCTTGCTAAATAGATGACGTTTGCTTACCTTATGTGGAAGGATATGAATTGTTCACCTTAAATTAGTTTTTGATCAGGTGAACGGATAGTCAAGTAATCGTGTCTTGTTAGTGAGTCCACTCTTACTCTTACTCTTTTGAAGAGTAAAGATATTTGAGTCATCGCTAGGGATGGAAGTAATAAACCCTATTAGGAATTTCGTAGTTGTAGGCGTTAGCGTATGGTCGTTGCTCATGCTTGTCACCCTTTCCCCTTTCTTTATCTTGTTCACTTGAATCACCCCAAGGGCGGGGGATCCACTGAATAACCCTCTCTTACTTATTATTTTCGTTCTTGTTAGTTGGTGTAAAATATTTGTGCTCATAGATATTATTATTATTATTATTATTGTTATTATTATTATTATTATTATTATTATTATTATTATTACAGTACATGATAATGAGAATAGCAGTGTAAACATAATTTTCAAATGCTTTTGCAGTTTTGTTGCATTAACACAGCGATTCAAATCGTGAGTAAAACATTTCATATCATGTAGGCCTACTTTAATTGTAGCAAGGTAAGAGAATGTAAGTATATTTAGCCAATTACAGCAAATGTTTTTGCAAGTTTTCACCACCGTTTCCCCGTCTGTGAAATTCTTGTTCACTTAACTTGTCAAATAAACTAAGCACAGAATTGGCTTAACCACTAACTTCTGCTAACTCATGTAAAACGTGAATTTATGAAGCAGCTGCTAACGAGAAATTTAGTTTCAAGCGAGGTCCTCCTTAGTTTTCCAAGGTTCGAGGTACAGTTTATATGACAGGGTTCATTTTAGTGCTCGTGTAACTGGAAAGGAAAACTTTAAGATTAGGTCTGGGAGCTATTCCTTATTTCCTTCCTTCTGCCAAGGAGATAAATGGACGAAGTGGCAGTTATAGCACTAAGAGAGAGAGAGAGAGAGAGAGAGAGAGAGAGAGAGAGAGAGAGAGAGAGAGAGAGAGAGAGAGAGAGAAAATATGACATGTCAATAAAAAAGACAGTCTGTAGCTGCTGGTATATTTAAAAATTAAAAAAAGAAAATCAATGTGCGATAACGGAAGTTTGTAGTTTCAGAAAAGTAAATCCCCTAACGGTGTCTGCTGAAAGAGGGAGATTTTAAATAAAACGCCAAGAGGATCACACTTTACGCAAATTAAAAGAGGCTCTGTACGACGATGATTGGTTGTAAGTGCTTTGATCGTTGCCTGCTTAAATCAGTTACACAAGTTTTTGCTTTTCTCTATATTTGACAGGAAAGTCTCACCAACCATCAAATATATTAATCGGTATACTTATCCAGTGAGGGAAAAAAGCCTTATAAGAGAAAAGATGGGTGAAGGGCTGGAATGATAATACAGTTAGTTATTGCTGAGGACATGAGTGGCGGGGCTCTGCAGTAGGAAGTGATATTTTTGGTGGAAGTACAATTTGGAAACAGAAGTAAAGAAAACAGTTAGTATAAGGGAAGTACTGGTAACGCACAAACAAAATCTATTTTGACGCTGCGAAACAACATAGAAAATGCCGCGAACGAATAAGGGAGTTGAATAAAGAAATTCAGAAAGAGTCAGCAATACATTTTTTGTAAAGGTAGCACAATACAAAAGAAAGGAAGGAGAGAGTGAGCGACAATGAGAAATATCTTAGTAATATAGAACAAAAAAATCAACCGGGTTTCAAAAATATTTTAAATGTAGTATTAAAGAGGATTTTTAAATATCGGTGTTATATATAGGAAGTTAAAAGTAAAGTTAAAGTCCTCCTGGGCCTCTGTAGGCTCATAGGGCCGGCGCTGATCTCTTGTTTCTCTGGCCAACAGCCAGTGGGGGACAGGCCCCCAATGCATATGACACGTGGCCAATGTGTCGTTAGGCCCACTGATCAACTCCCCAGCCCGAGGGGTGGTACCTATTCTCCTACTGAACCTATCTGTTTTTTTCTGACTGCTAGGTTGACGGGCTGCCGGGATTTTTGCAGTGGTGCAATCCAAGCCATCAGTGAGCGGCGGGATTTGAACCCCTGCCCTCTCGACTAATAGCCAAGAATCATACTACTATGCCACCACGGCCAGGGTGACCAGAGTTTGAAAATTGAAAAGAGGGACGCCTAAATTGGAGAGGTAGTTGAATTATATATATGTATATATATATATATATATATATATATATATATATATATATATATATATATATATATATATATATATATATATATATATATATAGAATATATATATATATATATATATATATATATATATATATATATATATATATATATATATATATATATATATATATATATATATATATATATATATATATATATATATATATCATACCTTTTCTGCCTCTGAAGAATTTTTTTGCTGGGAAAGATGATCTTATTCCTAACGCTGCTCCAGCTGAAGCTGCTTCTTTATTTGATTTGTGCTGCTGTGTTGATCCATGCTGTCGCACATCACTCAGCCCACCGTGTGTAATGCTAAAATTCTTCGAACATATTTTGCAGTATACTCCGCTTTTGTTGTTGTTTTGGGGGACGAGCAACTGTTGCCAACTTTGGGCGGCCGCCTTTACCCCGTATTTTGCGAAATTTCACCAGTACATTGTATTTTTTTTATATATTGAAAATACGGGAGAAAAGGCGTCCCGGGGAGGGTCGATACGGGACACGGGACAAGTGTCATAAATATGGAACAATCCTGACCACGGCGGCTAAAGTATGTTTTTTTTTTTTATCACAGTTGATCAAAATCATTATAGTATAAATATAAATACTTGCAAATAGTCAGTACAATGTCATTTTAGGCCAATCTACTCTACCAGTGAAAATATAGTATTATATTATTTTTCTTTCCCAACTCTCGGCGCTTAACTGTCGGCTAAAAGTGACGGTTCTATGAAAATGGCTGTGAATTAAGTTTAGGTGCTTTCAAATAGTCAAATTTTCGACTCATGCATATATATTGAAAGAACCATTATCTAAGTTAGGAAGAGAAGAAAAGCGTTATTGGAAGTAAATTTTATGAATTAAATAGAAAATATCTTAGCATTCGTCCCTTAATGGTAATTATTTTTTTTACTTTCGGGAGCACTTACTGTACAATGACAGATGGCATGATGGGATTAAAAGTGACAAGTAAGGAGTGAAGGAAGGGAGGCAGTAAAGTCTGTGCATTAAATTAGAAAGACAAGAGAAGTGTCCAAAAAAGTGTATGTTGTAATGCATATGGAATACTAAAGCACAACTTCTCTAGGTGCGATTTTATTTATATATGTGAGTGTTATGATAACAGAAAACGAAATTTAGCATGAATGAGTAAACGCTATAAATTCATTAGAAAATATCGAAGCATTGGTCTTCTAGTGTGTGTGTGTGTGTGTGTGTGTGCGCGCGCGTTTCAATACGTTCGGAAGTATTTACAATGAATGATGGTAGGACGACAAAAAAGCAACTCAGAGAATATGCGAAGCAAGGAATGTAGCAACATTTCTGCTATAGATCAGGAGAATAAAGAAATGATCTAGAACAGTGAATTTTGAGATGTATATACTGAATATTAGTGCAAGAGTGCTTTAGTGGTCAATTTGTCTTCGAAGGTGAAAGGACATCCAATGTATCAAGGTGAGATAAGCCAGAAGGTGACTCAAATAATGAAGTATATAACGAAAAGAGCGAGCTCTGCTACAGTAGGTGTCAGGAAATGGAAAGTAGTGTCTTGTATAGTAAGTGTCTCTCACTGCAATGGCAATGGCAATGGCAATGGAAAGTAGAATTTCAAATTCTGGTGAAGACCAGCTTCGTTGAGATAAATAATGATAATTTGCCTTCTTCACCAGTCTTCTACTCAGTCAACAATGAACGCTGCCACTGCTATATGCCAACAGCGGAACGACTCTAAATTCTAAACTCCCATGACCAGATCAGGTCTCAGCTGCATTTTCTCATTTTAGTTGCGAAATAAGCCACGACATAATCATATCTAGAGCACTGTTACCTAAGAACAATATTCTCCTTAATCATCTCTTTTCTGAATTAAAGAGATTATTATTATTATTATTATTATTATTATTATTATTATTATTATTATTATTATTATTATTATTATTATTATTATTATTATACTCTGAACTATTTCCTCTTTAATATTATTATTCCTTTATGCATAAGCTTATTAGGAACAATGAGTTCAAGTCGATGCCTAAAAAAATCAAACCTAGATATTTATTTTTAACTTGCATTTAGAATTTGATTAAGTCGCTTTACGGAGAATCTTTCATTTCTCGCTTAATATTTGGAAAGAAATATTGATACAGTTATACAGGAAAACCCTTCAATAGCTTCATTCACATGAATCAATTCCTATTTGTCTTGCAATTGGAATAGTTCATCTCAGCAGTCGGTCCCTTTCTATTGAATGACTGATCTAATTATCATCATGAAATTTGGTTGTGGTCAGAATATCAATCTTCATTTTTGTTATGATTTGTTCGGCGACGAGCAAATAATTAGTCTCGTTAGGAATGCATTGGAAATGTTTTATGCAGACTACCTTTCATCATTAAAAAAGAAAGTTAAGAATTTAGTGTTTAGTAATACTGTGCTAATGCATCATAAATTAGGTCACGTGGTTTTATATTATGACGAAAAGAAAAATGGTAAATAAAAAAAAATGTTATGGATATTGATACCTGTAGATTATTGGCGTAAACAAAAATGAGTCAGTGGCAAGCCCTTTAGAAGAAATTTGTGACGTGATAACTTTTTACAAAAGATTTAGTACGCTGCTAAAACAAGAAAAATCGAGAGTAACCGAACATTACTGAATGGAGAGAGTAACCGACAGATGTTCAAACTTGGCCCTTTTACCATTATACACTAATTTACTTTACTAAAATAAGATAAATTTTATCATTAAACGCCTAACTATATAAAATATATTACAACATTGTCGTCGAGTTCTTGGAAACATGCACATCATAAATGAGAAATAAAATAACAAATTCTGAAAGATATCAAAATACTGACATCATGAGGTTTCAACATGGATAGTTACAAACCTATATAGTAATTATTGTTTAGTAAACGAAGTTGTTAATATAATCTATGACTTTTGTGGTGAGCATACAACATACATTTTAAGATATAATAATGAATACTGGGGCAGTTTTCGAATTGATTTTATAACTCTGAAGAAAACCTCTCATTTTCAGTCTTTGGACATACAACTTATGGGAAGATATTATTACAAAAATAAAAAAAGAACTTCAGGGACTGACATAAAAATAAAAATGGTTACTGAAACCAGCAGTCAGGAGACTACTAAATTCGATATCATAGATAAGGAATTTACGTTTGTTACAAAGCACCCCAAGATGGTCAGGTGTCCTCATCAAACCTGCATAGGATTGTGATCCTCATACTTGCAAAAAACTACCTACGCATGCATATATATATATATATATATATATATATATATATATATATATATATATATATATATATATATATATATATATATATATATATATATATATATATAAGTGCACAAGAGTCATCATCAGTGCTTCAAGCTGTTATGCCCACTGTAATGCTTGCGCTCTCACACTTCCTGTAGACTAAGGCCCGTAATTTTCAATAGTTCCTCCACAACAACAATCAGGTACTCTGATCATTTCTGTTCTGCTTGTTGTTAACGTATCCGAATTATGCTCTCTCTTTATCTTTCTATCATCCTCCTCTTCCCTACGTTTCTCCTTTCTCTTCGGATGACCCGGACATATATAAACAATTCTTTTCTCAACTTTCACCTACACTAGCCTTTTTAACACTTCTACATATTTACAAAAAAATTCACCTCAGATTCTCTTTGCCCCTTATATATTACACCCAATTATGACTATATGTTCCACAAACATCAACCATTCTATACACCATTCGATATATATATATATATATATATATATATATATATATATATATATATATATATATATATATATATATATATATATATATATATATATATATATATATATATATATATATATATATATATATATATATATATATATATATATATATATATATATATATATATATATATATATATATATATATATATATATATATATATATATATATATATATATATATATATATATATATATATATATATATATATATATATATATATATATACATATATACATATATACTGTATATATGTGTGTGTGTGTGTGTTTATAGTGAAGTCTTCTTTTCCTGTCAATTAAAAAATGATTATCGTTCCATGGCCTTCGTTAGCATGATGACCTTCAATTATTTATGACGTAAAGTGGGCGATAATGCTGTGCTGAGTGGAAGGATTAGCCTCTTTCATTATTCATATGAGCCTAGGTTTTCATTTTAATCGACTAAATTTTCCAGACACGTTTAATTACAAATCGAGTCATCTTTATTTGTTTTGTATCCATCAAAGTTGTTCCCCTTCTAGGAGGTAGAGAGGTTTTGCTCTAATAGTGGACATTCCTAGGTTTGGTAGAATTACAAACAGTTCTATTAGTTTTTTGTTCTGTGCATAACAAAGAGGTAATGAAAGCAGGCCATCTTTGATTCATCCATATTTGGTGCGGATTTTCCCACTTGTTCTTAATAATATTATTTGATATGACTTAAAATTTTGTAAATTATCGTTAAGCGGAAAAATAAAATACTATGCTCTTGATATCATACACACTTCTTTTTAGAACATGAACATACTATGCATTTATATAGCGACTGTTCAGTATATAATTTGCTTAAGTTATAAAATATGTCTCATGTCTAACTAATTGTGTTAGGAACAAATGGTCATTGAAATCCTCTTTCAACAGAATATTCAGAGGAAATAACTGTTGCAACATATGCTTGGCAACTATCTACAGTTGTAAACTTGCCACCTTTGAGTTACATATGTCTCAATAATAACGAAACAATATACCTTTTCTTATCATAATCTATCCACACAATTACACATATTTGTAGTGAATTTCTATCTTGAGCTGTTTCACTAAAATCGGCTGTCGTTACTGCATTCGATTATGTGTATGTATATATGTATGTGTGTAAGACTTATCTAATATTGAAACATGGTTACCAGTACTGATGGCAAATTTATCACTTTGACTCAAGTGGCAAGTTAACGGGTTACTCACAGATATTCTTTGTATGTAAGGGAAATTGTCTACAGTATTTGGCTCATTTTGGAGTTTTTTCAGAATAAGTATCTCATTTTTTAATGTTTAATATTGTTTAAAAAGTCGTGACATTAAATTCCATGTGGAGGAATTTTGCAATAGGTCTTGTCAACCAAATGAAACTAGGGAGTGCTCAAGTATATCTTAGTTTAACCAGACCACTGAGCTGATTAACAGCTCTCCTAGGGCTGGCCCGAAGGATTAGATTTATTTTACGTGGCTAAGAACCAATTGGTTACCTAGCAACGGGACCTACAGCTTATTGTGGAATCCGAACCACATTGTAGCGAGAAATGAATTTCTATCACCAGAAACAAATTCCTCTTATTCTTCATTGGACGGTCGGAGATTCGAAGTCGCGGCCAGCAGAGTGCTAGCTGAGAACGGACACCACTCGCCCAACGAGGAGCTAGGGAGTGTTGAACTCTATACTTTCTGTGCATAATCATTCCTAGGTGCTTGTCAACAAAAGATGTTCCCTGAAAAAGTTGAACTGCCACTGGAACACAAAGGAAAAGCAATTAATAAGACTCGTTTGGTAACTTCACACTTTTGAGGGATATTCCAGTTACCCAATAACACCTTACAGTAATTACAGCCCTTCCAGTTTCAAGGACAAGCTTGTTGGAAAGATATTATAAAATTCCTACTTTAAGAATGATTACCTTTTCTTATACATTATGCAAGTACTTCATATGCATCAGTGTAAATCTGATTTTAAAAATTAATCGATAAGCAAACAAGACCAATCTTTTTCTTTCCTTCTGATATTTTCTTGAAATATTTACATAACGTTTTTTAAAAAAAAATCAGATGTATTAGGGTTGTTGTTGATATACATAGCATGACAAAAAAAAAAATAAACCATAAAATAGACACCTTTCATTACTATATGAGAAGATTCATTACAGTCTTTCCTGTGAGAGGGATATATCGTTCGTTTTTTCAACTTATCATGGACAGACTTCGCAGTTTCAAGTGACCAGTAGAACACACTGTTGTAGTCCATAGATCTTTTGACAGTGAGATTCTCAGATATATGTTACATGGTCAGATAACCCATCAGGGGTTGAAAGTTATGAAAATGACAAAAAATTCTTATTACTTAATTATGATCTGAAAAGGGTGGCAGATGCAGGAAAATGTGCATAGGAATTTCTTATGTTTTGTCGTTAGCCAAAAATGATAAAAGGCATGTTTATGATAGAATTAAAATTGCCCAGAAAATGCCCACTATGGTGTTGTAGTCGTTGGTAATTTAGAGAGGAAATAGATTTTTTTTTAATATTATGTTTGCAACATAGACAAAATCAGTCATAGATTCTATACATATCCAGAACACTGAAGGACAGTCAGATATTGCAAGCCTCTAACAAAGCAAATAATGCTGGTATCAAAACACTTTTCATTTAGTTTTTTCGTTAACAATACTAGGGCATAATTTTACGTGCGATTAATGTTTACATTCACAAACAAGTAAAAAATGCGCCGAGGAAAGTTTTCCGTACAGCGTTTAAACAAGGCCACCGAAAATAGATCTAGCTTTCGGTGGTCTCGGTATAATACTATATGAGCCGCGGCACATGAAACTTTAACTTAGGATCGTTGCCAGAAGCACAATTATTGCTAACTTTAACCTTAAGTAAAATGAAATCTACTGAGGCTAGAGGGCTGTAATTTGGTATGTTTGATGATTCGAGGATGGATGATCAACATACCAATTTGCAGGCCTCTAGCCTTAGTAGTTATGAAGATCTGAGGGCGGACAGAAAAAGTGCTGACAGAAAAATTGCGGACTTAAATTAAAAGTGCGGACTGAAAAAGTGCTGACGGACAGACAAATAAAAGGGGAAAAGTTACTGTTATCCTTCGATACATATAACTAAAGCTAACATTGAAAGAGGCAACAGAGAAAAATCGTGGGACCAGATCCTAAGTTAGATAAACACCAAAATTTAACTGATTATTGCCTGGAATAAAATAACCCTGTACCATTATACTAATGCCTTTGGATATTTTTTATCATATTCTCTCACAATAAACACTTACTTTTCTCAACACAAGCCGTTCTTTAAGAAGCCAAGTCTTTACTTTAGTTGCTAAAATAATCGAGCTTCATTCTAATAGCTAAAACATTATTTTGTCACTGTTACAGCCTAAGGTGGATTTTAGACATGAATTATATGATCACTCCATAAGGTATACTTTCAGAATTGTCTATATTTTCTAGTTCTGCATTTTTTATTTCCCTTGAACATTAGTATTAAAACTGGGCCAGTTTCTGTAATATCTATGGTGTCTTTGATAAGACCAAGGTATGAAAAATAAGTACAATTGAAGGTTTGTTCTCAGAACTATTATTATTTATATGTACGGAGTGACTTGTTTCTTTACATTCTTTATATCCTCTTGAGAATTCTGCTAAAATTATTTTTATATAGTACAAAAAAAGAAAGCAAAACACTCTCTGAAAAAAACTAAGTGTCTATAACACATAAAAAGACAAATAGAGACAAGTGGCGAACTATACCAACCATTTCTGGCAATTACGTCAACTTAAGATGAAACACGAAACTCTGTTCAGATGTTGCAATATTCACATGTTCTATTTATACCAATTTCAGTTGAAATTTAGCAGAACTTAATCAATTAAACCTTTTTATTTCAGTGAAACGTTAAAAAATGTTCAGCAAAACCCTCAATTGTGAATTTTTTTGCTTGGTGACTTATACCAGGGAGATTATGCTGTCTGTTTGTCTGTTATTAGCTACATGGCACACTCTGAGTTTCTTGACTGGCAAAAAAAAAAAAAAATAAAATAAAAACAGTCTTTGGTAGAGATAGGAACATAATTAAGGGAGAGAAGAGACCTGTCTCTCTCTTTCTCTTTCTCTTTCTCTCTCTCTTCGGAGCCGTTCAGAATAATGAAAATGACCTACAGCGAAGTGCATATGCCATGAGTATAGGACTTGGCACTCTATATCATTTTAGAATAGGGAAGACTATGTTATGATATATCGCTATAAGCACCATTGCTGAACTTTATCAGATGTTTGCAGTCTCTGAACGTTAATGCATAATTTGCACTGATTTTGTCACAGTGTAAACGGGTAATTAGAGTGCGGATAGTTGCCATCTAAAAGTTTTTAACACATTTTTTAATCAAGGGGAAAGGAATCTTCATGATGAATGATCTGCTATCATGAACCAATTAATCTGATAATTTTCGCTATTTTCAAGTTTTATTTGATTTTGTATGATTTTTGTGTAGTTCGTTCGTATTCAGATAAACTTTCATTGAACGAGCTAATTCTGAGAGTTAATTATTCTCTTCAAATACTTGAACTCTGAACTATAGATATTTTGCATTTATATAACAATTAAGTAATTAAATCCTGCAAGTGAAAATTCAAGATCATTGGGGAATTAGTGTTTCTTTAATCCTTGAACCCTGAATAAATGGATAAGAATAAAAGAATAAAGACTGCAAATCAATGAAGCAAGTAATACCTGCTTCATTTAATAAACAAGGATAAGGGACTTTTGAGAACGTTAAAAGAGATATCGTTTTTAACCAAGCACACATTGAGGGGATTTCCACTCCTAAATAGCTTATTACCACTCGTCTTTCACACAATATTTTTCTATTTTCTTTTCATTGTAAAGAGGATTGAAAAAGCCCTCCAAACCAGCTGGATCAAAGATTTTATTTCACCTTTGCTCTAATTAACTATCTTTTTTTATTATACATTGTCGGGTGACTTAAATGAGTGTTAGCTTGTTAATAAAGACAAATAACAAGTTTGATCAATCTAAGAATAAGAATAAAAAAAAGGTAATCATTCCTAGGAATTATTTCTTAGGATCTACCTTCTAGAGATGCATAACCTCAGGTCGTAGGTCAACTGCGCATATTCTTCTAATATAAGTATTACATAATTTTCTTTTATCTTTTTATATTTTCCAAATGAATACAGCTTTTGAAGGATACAAGGTTTTTGATATGGTAGAAAACATCCTACATCAGCTAGATAAATGAAATTTTGAAAAGGTGTGTCTCGAATTAGATTGGATAGCTTGAACATCCGTTGCAAGGTTATTTTTCAATAGTGTATTTCTCCACAAAGCGCGTTTTTATTGTCGATAGAATGCCCAGTAAAAGTTTACTTGTAAAAAACAGACGCAATACATTGCACTAGATAATCGGACATGTAAATGAGCAGCTTACAAAGAGAAATTTGTACAATACACGGTACTGAGAGAGAGAGAGAGAGAGAGAGAGAGAGAGAGAGAGAGAGAGAGAGAGAGAGAGAGAGAGAGAGAGAGAGAGAGAGAGAGAGAGAGAGAGATCAGAATTATCTTTGCTTGCTCAAAGATAAAATGTAAAAATAAAAATTATTTTAAAGAAAATAAAAAGATGCAGAAAAAAATAATTATTTCATATGGATGTTTCAAGTCTCAGTCACATATCATCTTCCGATACCATCTCAACTTCCTGTGGATAGTATGAAGTTTTGGCTTGTTCAGCAGCAGCAGCAGCAACAACAACAACAACAATAATAATAATAATAATAATAATAATAATAATAATAATAATAATAATAATAATAATAATAAGCCTTAGAGTAAATTATATTATTTCCTAACTCACAAAACAGCCCTGTGACAAATTTAGTATTTTAAGATCATTGATACTACAGATTTAGGAAACGGAAAAAAAAAATAGGCAGAAATAAATAACAGGATATACTGACGCCCGAAAAAAATAGGGGGTATTCCTTTTTGTCTGTGTCTCTTAAGATTCGAGAGGGATGGCAGCTGCTGCTCTGTTTTTATCAGTCGTCTTAGATTTCGTTACCGGCAGAGTAAACATTCCTTTTTACTCTTGTGCAAACTGTGTGACCATTAGCGAGGCTCTATTAATTCCCCCCCCCCCTCTCTCTCTCTCTCTCTCTCTCTCTCTCTCTCTCTCTCTCTCTCTCTCTCTCTCTTTTATGTACTTATGTTTATGAATATGTATACTCACACACATACACACTTACACAGCTGAATGAGACTGACATATAGGTTGCTTCATACCTGATGTAAATGCTTTCTGGCTTTTCTACTAGCTTCTACAGACTATCTTTACTATCCCCAGCCAGCCCTGTATCATCTGTAAACACAACCATCCCATACTCCATTCACATCTCATTTTCTGTTCACACAATTTTCACTTACATCTGTAAAGACACTGAGCCAACATGATTTTCGATCCTGCCCAGAACCCACTTAAATTACAATGAAAGCTTCCGCACAAAAAATACTCATGTAAGAATCTTAGAAAGAAAAAAACATGGCGAGAAAAGTAAAAACTGAATGACAACAGTATTAGATCAACAAACAAATAAATATAGAAACAGAGAAAAACACCAAGAAAGCAAGAAAAGCTAAGGCATTAAATGTAGTGTTAAACTTCTAGGAATTAATAACTTATTGGTAGTTCTTATCAGTGACCCACAGATTATCCAGTATTTGCCAAAGTTTCGTTCTTTTCTGACGGTCGTTGACTAGTTTTAACCCTGTAAGGGATATGTGTGTGATAAGTTTCCGACGTGTTTAACTCTAGTGTTTTAGTATGTTGCGGACCTACTCTAATATGTTGCAGTAACACATAGACGTATCTTTCCATACTGATCAGTTAGTAAATAACAACTCGTTGGTTATCAATCTCTGCGGCTGAAGGTACAGATTTTCCAGTTTCCAAGGGTAACAGCTTTGACAATCAGTCTCTCAAAAGTACTATGTAATTTGATGAATGCTGAAGTGAGCATACGTGCTTAACAGAATTCATATTCCACAGTGAACCGTTGATATCGAAAACAGATGGACTGGGCCTTTGTTTATTTACTACTGTCATACCTTAAAAGCTTTCAAATAAAAGTAGTGCAATCATTCTCATGAGTTGAGCTAAAGTTTGTGAATGAATTTTATTATGACAAATGAATGGTGATTTTCATTTACATGTAAAGAAAAGTATAAATTTTATACTTTTGAGGAATGGACCGAACAGAATTATGCTATTCGCAACAGAGTCCTGAGTATGTTTATGCGTGTGTATGGGAAAAGAAGAGAAAAACTCTAGAACTCAGAACCTAGGAGAAAGATATTTTTGACGTTATATTACAGGAAAAAGACTCTCCACAGAATTTTCAGCAGCGTACCGAGGCAAGCACTCACAGGAACGGATATTTATAAGAAAGGTTTTCTGATAAGAGATTAGTGGGGCCTCTGAGCACGATCTTACGGTTTCTTCCATTACCTGAGGACTCTTTCATGTCTTTCTTAATGATTCTTATTGCTTTTTATGCGATATTCTTCACTCTATACAATTGAAGGTATACCAAAATTTTCTTTTCGTTTTAGACGACTAGCCGTAATTTTAAGTCGAGACGCTTTCTATTTGTGTTCAGCCCTTTCTTGATGAACTGTCATACATTTTTAAACAGCAGTCATGCATGTCTGCTGGAATAAGTATGTGCCCGGGAGCAAAAACATTTATTAGTTGTTTGTTTCCTAGGTAAACAAAGTATAGTCTCTTTTTTATGACAGTTTATTGCTCTCTTTCATCGATCATTGTATTACTATGTAAACCATTTTAGGTATTTTGAGCTTCTACTCTTTGTGTTTCTGAGACCTAAACGGCCATACTCATTCCCTTGTTTCTCTTGTCAAATGGAGTTCTATTTGCTAAAACATTCTCACTGTTTATATATAAGATATCCTCAGCTGTTTTTTCCAAGCATTATCAATATGCCTCATTCTGACTCATAGCTCATCTTAAAACTTGTGAATTAAATTAAAAAGCTATTTTAATACTTATTATTTATAATCTGCAAAGTTTTCCTTTCTTAGATTGCCCTAAGTGTATCATTTCCATATTTCATGATAAGTGCTTCTCCTATCTTAATTGCATCCTAATATCCAACTGTTTTAACATTCCTATATTTACACTAGTTTCTGTTTTCTTTGTTCTTTATTGCAAGTAATTTCATGTTTCAACACCAGCGTGGACCACCATTAAACCATAAGAATTCTTTCAGATTGAGTCCCTGTTTGACACTTCCTTCCTAACTATATTTCAGGGAAGCTTAAAAACATTCGGAGAAAAAATACACCTGTTTTTTAGGAGATAAGGATCCATATATTATTGTTTTCAAAATGAATGAAAAGGCACCAAGATAGAATAGAATAAAAGGTCCAGGGACGATATAAAAACAGGTAAAAATTAAATGATTATAATAAACAAACAGAGACAATAAAAACATGTAGAGTATATGTAAGATAATCAAGCGACGTATTCCGGTCTTTTTAATTTACTAGAACACTGGAATCGAAGGTACTGCCAAGGAAACGTTCCACGATTTACATTAATCTAAGTAACTGAAGGGCACTGGGCTATGACACTAAGGTCCTTTATTAGAATCTAGTAATTAATGCTCTACAAAAAGCAATGCTGGCGAAAGTTCCTCATTAAGCTGAACTTCTGGAAGAGGGGCAATTGGCACTTGTCTGAGCCAGAGTGCTTATCATAGTAACCGTTGCCCTGGAAGAGGAAACCATCGCTTCTTGAAATATCATATAAAAGATAAAATTTGTGGAAAGTTGTTGACATCTTGATAGAAAAACAGGTTGCCATCCATGGTGAAAAAAAAAAAAAAAAAAAAAACTTGCAGCAGAAATGTTGTCTTTTTCGCAGATATTGGGAACTTACAAAATAGTGCAAAGTATATGTACAGTATCAGATAATTTATTTGTTTAATCACTACGTAAAGGAAGCTTATGGTCTCCATTAAATACTGAGAATCATTAAGTATACTTCCACCCATAAAAGGACTGTAATCGATTATTTTTTTTCTGTTTTCCTTGAGTCTTTTCTCGTACAACTCTGACATTGCAACTTAATGATTCATAATCGAGGTCTTTTAGGTTAGCGATAGGCGATATGGTTTTTTTTAATGAACTCAAACGATAACTTTGAACAAAAACTAGAAACTAAGGATAATCATCTTCTCACTTTTTTGTATCCCGTACACTCAGTAGCTTATACAAAAAAAAATTAAATCCTGAAAACGGAACCAAAGGTTGCATTTTCATACCTACACACACACACACACACACACACACACACACATATATATATATATATATATATATATATATATATATATATATATATATATATATATATATATATATATATATATATATATAATACTAACAGGACCTCATTCATACTGGATGGTATCTAGTGGAGATATTTATTTAGAAAAAGTTACAAACTTTCTAGGACAAACAGTTCTCATTATCAAGTATCGTACAATGACCAGACGCGTAGTCCAACTATTTATATCTGTGCGCTGGGTTCTTTAATCCTATAATTGCCTTCCTCCTCCTGTGTGACCCCCACCCCCTCGAGACCTTGGTCTTTCTCGGCCCGCATCTTCATCCAGGTGTTCGTGTACCGTGGTCCTCTTGCGTTTTTCTTTTGTTTCCTTTCTAATGTGGAGTTTACAATTTTTCTTGATATCCTGTCTTCAAAATCGTTTCCGGTGTTCCCTGCCATTTTATTGTTAGCGCATGTTGTGAAAGCGTTCTCTACAACCAGTTTGGCTGTTTTGTTGATGTTCCTGTACAGAAAACTCATATTTTCCCAGTCTATTTTATGGTCATCTTCCCAACAATATTTGGCCACTGCCAACGTCTGATTATAATGTCTTATGTTCTGCATGTGTTGTTAGCTTCGCTCTTTACAGGATGTGCCAGTTTCGCCATAGTACCCATCTTCACAGTCTAGACACGCTGCCATATATGGCCCCCCCTCTTATCTCTCCCCGCTCTACCGACTTTTTGTTTTTACTTTATTCCTAATGGTGTTTTTGTAGCTGCCTATCAATTTGAAATTATCTAGCTTTCTGTTGATGGGTGTAGTAGAGTTGTTGTCCGGGACTTTAATTATTTTCTTCCCTACCAGATGTTCATTCTCTATCCTTTCCCTCTCCCCAAAATAGTTTTTTCTTGCCTTGATGAGTGCCCCGCTCCCACCAATACTTAGGGTATCCTAATCTCCTAAAACTCTCCCTCAGGTACTCCAGCTCTTCATCTAAGAATTCGGGACTGCAAATCCTATAAGCTCTAATGGCCAACCCTGTTATTACTCCCATTTTTATTTCTTTCCTATATATGTACATATTCTCTACTTTTTACTGTTACACACACACACACACACACACACACACACACACACACACACACACATATATATATATATATATATATATATATATATATATATATATATATATATATATACACACACACACACACACACACACACACACATATATATATATATATATATATATATATATATATATATATATATATATATATATATATATATATATATATATATATATATATATATATATATATAGGTATGTATGTATGTACCGTATGTAGTTCCCCATATATAATTCAGAAACTAAAATGAAAACATTTGCAGAATATTTATTTATCTTCCACTAACACCTCTATCAGTCTTTAAGCTTGATATTCAGATCCCAGTGGATGATCAGTTACGAGAAAGTATCCCGATCTGAAACTGACTGATTTCCTTGCTCGATATGATGGTAACGAGCACTGTATAAAAAACTTAGAGATCCCTGTGCTTATTAGTGGGATGCTACTCCTAAACGAAGTTCAAAGAAGGGTGAGGTTTCCTCTTCTAGATGAATAAACGTTATTTTCATTTTAACTTTATTGCATTGATTATAATTTCAATTTATTCTTAGAAGTATCACGGCACTAGAATTGCGAGAATATTAACACAAATATACAGAAATTGAAAGAAAACTGTTTAAAGTTGGCAGATCATACTTATATGTTAGGGCATTATGTTATTTAAGAAGATGAAGATGTCTCTTGAGGTTTGAAAGAGCAAGAAACGTTTGGATACAAATATATAGTCATTTTAATGATTAAATAGGTAAAACAGACATAAGATTAGATATTTCATGATTCGGAAATCTCATATAACGTGAAGAAAGGACTGGTAAGTTATGAGTTAACAAGACTGGAAGGGTGCTATAATATCAAGGGAAATATCAGGCGATAAATCCATCAGTTGTACGGCGTTTGAATTTACTGTTAAAATACTCCAAAATATAGAAAAATATCATGATAAAAAAAAGGTATGCATATTATAATAGGAGGCACGATTTACGTGCTTTAAGTAAAAAAAATCATATATAATAATAATAATAATAATAATAATAATAATAATAATAATAATAATAATAATAATAATAATAATAATAATAATAATAATAATAATATAATCTTATTATGAATATTACATATCGTGAAGAAAGAAAATCACCCTTATTATTCTAAGTTGATATAATCAACAGGCTCAATTAAACAATTACGTTTTTTAATCACTATAGCGAGCTGGAAAAAGTATGTTTAGCTTATTTAGAAATGAAATTTACTAATCGTAACTCATTTGCTTAACCTCTTAATGGATGGCATGAGATGTCAAAGGATATTAAATTTAATGTGCCCGTGACAAAATTTTTGCCCAAATATGAGACAAATAGCGTTTCATTTATTGCATTCATAATGGATTCTAATTCACAATATTCTTGTAATCATGGATCAATTAAAAGATAATGGGGTCATGAAATATATTAGGACTAAATGCATTTATGACACACACACACACACACACACACACACACACACACACACACACACACACACACACATATATATATATATATATATATATATATATATATATATATATATATATATATATATATATATATATATATATATATATATATATACACACACACATATGTATACTGAAATTCCATACAATACTGAAATAGTTATGCAAATTAGCTGCACTTGCTTTATTATTATTATTATTATTATTATTATTATTATTATTATTATTATTATTATTATTATTATTATTATTATTATTTTCCAATTTCTGTGTATGTCTCTGAAATTTGGAAGGACCTGAAAACTGTTTGGTATAGTAAAATCTTTCTACAGTGAGCTAATATTTAAGAGAGAAAAATACGTACTTGAAATAAAATAAAAAGAAAATTGTTTTCGCTGGGGCAGAGGAGACAACCAGTGCAGAGGCGAAAACAAAATATTTCCAGTTCTCTCATTCGAGAAAACCAGGGTTAATTTCTACGCGGTCACATTCGTTTTGTATTGACTCTCACTTTATTGTCAGCGCTTCTGCTTTACTGTTATTATTCATACCGTATTTGTGATTGCGATGAAAGGAAGGTTATTTTCCATTCATATCTAAAGGGCTATTGATCAGTGACTGAAATGTATTTGCCATCTATCTAGCCAATGTATACATTCAATATATATATATATATATATATATATATATATATATATATATATATATATATATATATATATATATATATATATATATATATGTGTGTGTGTGTGTGTGTGTGTGTGTGTGTGTGTGTGTGTGTGTGTGTGTATGTGCGTGTGTGCGTGTGTGTATGTGCATATATATATATATATATATATATATATATATATATATATATATATATATATATATATATATATACATATTTATATGTATATGCGCCATTTTGAAAGATGAAAAACGTCTCTCTGTTATCACAATCACATTGAATCTCGAGGGAAGCAGAAAATACATAAATTACCTCTGATGCAAAACATGAACAAAATCAACTTTGGCATGTCAGAAAAAAATAAGCAAAAATAAAAGTTATGATATCTCCATTTGGAAATGCGATAATCACGAATTATATTATGATACTGAAATATGCAGTACATTATTAATGAATTAGGCTAACAGTAATAACTAAAAAATGGAAAATGTGTCAAAAGCTACAATATCTCTAAATAATCATTTTATTTCAGATATCTCGGTGGCAGGATGTCCAGTGTGAAAACGATATTAACTTTTCCCAGATATTCTTATCTGAAAGCTGAGAATAATGAATTGGGAATGATTGGTGTGTTAATGGATTTTTACATTTAGCATATAATGTTCTTGCCTCTCAAATAATGTCAGTTACAGTGATCTGAAATGAAAGATACAAAGGGAAATATATCGACAGGCTAATTTTTCATTGCGGTAATTGGAGGAGTGAGCGAAAGACAGGACAGGTAATGGCAATCGCTTAGAAACGGTCCAGTAAACTAACTATATGCATTCAAAAGTAATGTGTTGGAAGTTCTGATTTGGAAAGGACCTATTTTAGCAGGGATATGTCCAAATCTAATTTTCCCTTGAATTAAGACTTAATGTAGTCCCTTTCCCCACCAGAACCCCCAAACTGACCTAGTGAAAATGCGAATGAAGTAGACTTTATTTCACTAAAATCTCTAAAATGAAAAACTTCGGGTTTCAACCCATTTTTGGAGACCTTCTCTTTGTATGGTGGCATGCTGTCTTTAGCAGTTGTTGTGCCTCTTGAGCGGATAAACACATTAGATAAATAACAAGAATGACTTAAATCATTTAACGGGAAAAGGGTCAGTTTACTACCATATCAGACTCCTCAGAAATAACAATGTACTCAGCAGGTTTCCTAATACATGCTGCCATTGGCATGGTTAGGTTTGGAAAGAATGTATACTTTTAGATCTATTTGCAGGCCTGTTCCAAGAAATGATCTACTTGGTAGTATTTAAAAAGGCCTAGGTCGTAATTCTAGGCCATCCTAAGCATATGACTGGCCGATAAACTTCACTAGATCAGTATTCAGAAACCCAAAATGGGGTATTTAGTTGTAGATTGAAAGCTATTCCAATATTCACAGGGTCTAAAAGAATGTAGCAGCAGACAATATCAGCCCGATTCAAAACAGTGTTGGATGGCCAGATAAATAAAAATAAGTTATTCCATTCCAAGAACAATAATTCTAAGGGAACTAATTCTAAGCAGAAATCGGCGATAGTCATAATTCTCTTTTAGTGTTTCAAACAACATTTCACCTTTTTAAACGACAATGTTAACAGAAAACTGGAAAAAATTTCAAGATATGGTTAGATATTGATTTTTTTCTCTTCAAATATAAACACACACACACACACGCGCACGCACACACACACACACACACACACACACACACACACACACACACACACACACACACATATATATATATATATATATATATATATATATATATATATATATATATATATATATATATATATATATATGTATATATATATATATGTATATATATATATATATATATATATATATATATATATATATATATATATATATATATATATATATATATATATATATATATATATATATATATATATATATATATATATATATATATATATATATATATATATATATATATATATATATATATATATATATATATATATGTTTGATTTTAAATCACGAAAAGGCAAAAAGTGATGTTTATATGAACAAGGTTGCAGCCACGAAGGAAAAGTGAAACAATGAGATGCTAAGTACTTTCGTCTTATTACCGAGACATGGTCACAGCAATATATTTATACATTTATCTCTCTATGTATCTATATATATATATATATATATATATATATATATATATATATATATATATATATATATATATATATATATATATATATATATATATATATATATATATATATATATATGTATATATATATGCATGTGGCCATGTCATGGTAATAAGCCGAAAGTACTTAGCATCTCATTGTTTCACTTTTCCTTCGTGGCTGTAACCTTGCTAATATATATATATATACATATATATATATATATATATATATATATATATATATATATATATATATATATATATATATATATATATATATATATATATATATATATATATATATATTTGTTTGACTCAAATGGATTGGGCCCCTCTTTCATTTAGAGTCCAATGTCTTCTTTGGAGTGAGTCCACACTGTCTTGTACAATGCATATAAGCTTTGGTTCAGGACATGTTACTGTGATCTTCTAGGGAAAAAAATGCTGTCAGTCAAAGACTGATCTGTTGGATGAACTATTGTTATTTTACCACTGCGATGCAAGAATTTTTCAGCTCTAAGCCAGAAAAACAAAAAATGCCCGGATATCACTGTTATCATATTTCTTCCTTCTCAGCGCCGCGCGCCGTGGTGTATCGAACTGTTTTGGCGAAAAATACGGATTTGTTTTAATTTTCATAGTGATGCCACTTTATTTTTGTCCAAATAAAAAAAGTTTTCTTGGTAAGTAAAGCAAGTTTACACCTAATTAAACTTATGAGGAATGACGAAATATATACATCTTACGAAGTCGCAGTAGCATGAAGTTCTTAAATTTTGAAAATCTCTCCGGTAACTTATGAAAGTACGTTGCGCATCGCTCAGGGAATCTGAATTGTAGGAAAACGATAATCGATATTCAGTTGTTATTTTAATCACGACGCCGGAAGCGAGTTTCTCTCCCGATTAAATTCGCTTATATCCCAGCTTAACGTAGTCGAATGTGCATTCCACAACGAAATATTGCAGAGTAATTTAGATATCACCTATAAAACTCTGTCGCGTAAAACCTGCTAACATTTACGACTCTTAATTGTAAAGAGGATGGTCTGTATTTTTTTCTTTTACTGTCATTCAGATCACGTTTCAGGTGATATCTGTTAAGTCTGCTTTGCTCGGGATCTTTTGCTGAAGGAAATATTTCCTTTCAGACCTGTCCTCTCCTTTTTTACTTTTATTTCCTCCTTTTTTTTCTCTATTCGCTTGCAGCTGCAGCAGCCTTCCAAAGTTTCTAAATTAATGTTTCCGTTCAGTTACTTCTCGACGAAGTTAGATTCTACAGTGTCTATTACGATGTTTTTTACCGTTTTGTTTTTTAGACTTTATGTTTTTACTGTTTTCTCATTTCAAATTGGCTCTTAACTTTATTTCTTTATTTCTAACAAAAGATAAATCGTAACTTTCTTTTGATACTTACAGATTATTACATTTGTCTTCTCTTCATTCACAGCAATATCAGTTATTCTTATTAACACTTTAACCATAAAACTAGTTTTTTGCATTTTTATTCCATACTTGTTTTGTCTTTTTTCTTAATGTATACGAATTACATTTTCATGTACTTTCTCGTGGATTTTACCTCGCAGATATTTCTTTTAGGCATCGTGATCTTCGAAAAGTTATATTTCTTTGATTTTTCTTTCGTATTTAGCTTTTTATTTATTTTCATTAGTGTCTGCACTCATTTTTCATATTCCCCCTGATTACTTTTGCGTTTCAAACAATTTTAATTTCTGTTAACTTTCCATTTTATTTTGAGTTTGTGTTCTTAACATAACTGTATTCTTGTTATTTTTCCTCTTTACATACGTTCTCCTACACATGCTCAATAACCTTTCTGTGCTACTTGCTTTGTAATTTCACTCCCCTGTCCAGATTGGATCTGTAATAACCCCTCTGCTCTCGTAACAAACTTCTTGGAACTCTCATCATCTGATCTTTTGTATCTTGTCTCTTCCTATTGTCCTTTGCTGAAGTTCTTCTTCATCACAAGCCCAAAGTCTTTGTCAGGATATCTAGGGTTCACTGATAACAGTAATATTAGAAAATGGTTGCTACAGCTTTATAGTACTTCAGGATTAGAGCGTATTGTAAAGATTGTACCCTCTGGAATATGCCATCCATTTTACAATTCTCCTTTACTTTCCTCCAAATTCTATATGGTTTTAAATACCTTTTTTTTTTTTTATTCTTTTTTTGACATCATTGTTAGTTTAGAATTTTACTCACATTGATTTACTGTCAGTACACACAATTTTACGCTTTTAACAGATTTCCATTGAAATCTTCGTATTTTTTCATCTTCGCAGTATAGGATCTTTACTGTTATAACGCCGTTTTTCCCGCAAAGTATTCGATTCACTACCAGAAGTGATTAATGTTATTGTATCTTCAGTTCATTGTGTGTAGTGTGAATGGGATTCTATATTCTCCTCCCCGCTGCATTCTCCTTCCCACAAACACTTCGATACTACCATCCAGTGAAACATTGAGCTAAAGATAAGTAGCACTGACTGGTATTATAGCGAGAGAGAGAGAGAGAGAGAGAGAGAGAGAGAGCGAGCAGGTCACACGCGATGCCATTGCAGTTTTAACTGGCAGTTCTTGCTGAGTCGACAAAGG
Organism: Macrobrachium rosenbergii; assembly: GCA_039081455.1. NCBI lineage: Eukaryota > Metazoa > Arthropoda > Malacostraca > Decapoda > Palaemonidae > Macrobrachium > Macrobrachium rosenbergii. The sequence goes on along the minus strand of JANJGK010004100.1, from coordinate 10,705 downwards.
ACTATAATATAGTCCTTTGTTTCTTATGTGTTTCTTATCGACCGAAGCGTCATCTTCCCCCAGTGGTAATTGGTTGCCTTTCCGTACCTCTTCTCTGCCTTGAACGGAAGACTTTATTACGAAAACAATTTTCCCGTTTCTTTCAAATCTGCTTATGACACTATTATGCATAGTAATTTCAGCCTAAAATTATAAGTGCAGTTAATGATGTTAGCAATGAAATTTTCTTTGCCAGAGTACAATAACAGTCACGAATGACGTTGAATTTTCTAACTTGACGATGTTGCCTGTTACTGTCTTTTGAGTTATAAGAAAACTGATGAAATTTTACGTGGATACCGCTTTAAAATCATATATATCATAGCATCAAGGCATTGCTGTAACTGATTTATTATGAAAGCTATAAAAAAAGAAACAATCATAACGAAGATAAAATTTTGAAATAAAAATTGTCTCCTTTCTGATTTTGCAAAGAAGTAAATATTTAGAAAGTTTCATTCTGTTAAACGGATTAGTTTCCATCACGTTTTAATCCTTAACATGTGCGTGTCCTATGATATAATTTTTTTTTACCAAAAAACATGAATTCTTTGTGAATTCCGAGAGTAGGTCTTGCTTATAGAGGAAAATTAATTAAAATGACGTCAATACAGCACCGAACAAGCCTTTATTTACAATTTCAGAAACTGCCGTTGGGCAGTGCAGCAATTCATCAACCTCAATCAATTCATTTCTGCCCAATATCCACCGGATGAGGTATGAGAGATTTACCACTTGAGCTGAAGGACGCTCATTGTTCTTGTTCAATAAGCTCTATTGTTTGCTACACCTTGTTAACGAAAAACTACTTAGATCCATTATCATTTCGTAACTACTCAAATACTACTTTACTATTCTCCGTTCATATCTCATTCGCATTCTTCACTTGGAGTCACTAACCTTTGTAGCTAAAAACCACGTAGTAATATCACCCTGAAATTACAATTGCAGTTAATGATGTTAATACTGAAATTTTCTTTGCCAGAGTACAATAACTGTCACGAATGACATTGAATTTATTTTCTTCATGGCGTTTCCTGTTACTGTCTTTTGAGTTATAATAAAATCAGATAAATCAGATATAGCCTATCGTAGTATCAAGGCATTGCTGCAGTCTGTACAAATATTGATGAAGTTACTATGCTTTCCTTATTTTGAATGTCGGTTTGTGTTCTGATGGTTCGTTCGATGAAAGAGAGCACTACACGTATATGTTCTTGTCGGCAGGCAGTACGTTAGCGCAAAGCTTTAGATACTGTTTAAGAACGAAAATAAGCGATATTCATTAATTTCCCGCAACACTGATGCGGTCAGTTTGGCCCAATACTGCTTTGATAGTGGAAATATTATACCCTACAGTAATGTATGAATTTATTGTATAATTCAGTGATATCTCTCCTGGAAAGCGGCCCTATAGGTACAATCGGATGTTTTTTTTATTACAAGTTGGGCGTAACTTTTCAAGTGAGAAGACCCTTACCCGTCAGAGTTCTGCACAGGCGTTATTATTATTTTTCTTAAATACTTTGTTCACCGTACGGAGGTGGCGTGGGTGATCTTAGCCATTGCGATCCTATATTCAGTAAATAAAATCAGAGTTGCATGGAATACATGGATTAGCTTAACATATCCTGAAAGTGTGAAAAAAAGTCACTTTTATCCGGGCGAAATTAATATAACATAAATACAATGCGCAAAATCATACTGTAAGGTGAAATTATTTCATTAGTAAGAAAGTTATAAACCTGAAACAATACTAAATTATACCAACTTCTTTTGTAACAGGAGCGGCATATTTTTCTGAAAAACCTGCAAAGTAAGGCATATATATAACTCTCAAATAAAGAACATGATTTACAAGATTTTATGAAAAGGAAATTAATATCGTTCTGTTCATTTTCGTAGAGGCCTTTTTGAAAGTTATTGTATGAGTACTACTAGTGAATTAATGTTCGAGGAGCGTTGACATTTCCGACGGAAATTATTAAGCGAGGAATCTTCTGACTATGATTATTTATTCGTCGAAAACAATAATAACATAAAAATAAACAACAAAAATATATGCTGCTTTAGCTCTGATGCCTTAAAGGGGGTTGTATAATTTAAAAACACCAGTTATATTTAAGAGATAGAATAATGCACAAATGAATGTGCAAAATAGCAACGTTCCATATAAAGAGCAGACTTATTTTTCCGATCTCGAAAAATAAACTACACCATAGAAACAGACAGACATAAAGATTCTCATTCAAATATTGATGCTCCATCAACCCATTTTACCGTCCATGAAATGTGCTCACAGGGGATTTATGACGAATATAACCCAAATTTATGTAGGGTATATATTGATATAAAAGATCCTCTCTTTCTCAATGATCCGGAATTCAAATGTTGTTACAAATGGATGCTTTTATAGAAAGTTACAAGTATTGACAGTTTTACAGCGTCTTCGAAAACAAACACCAATCGTTGTTCTGAGTTTAAGATTAATTATTTTTAATCCGGCATGTTGGATAAACAAATACCTTTCATTTATTTGCAGGACACCCACCTACGGACGAGCTTTTTATTATTCCATATATTTATAACTGAGTTCTAAAGTTTATCAGTGCATTTTAGCTAGTTACAAATTAAGCTCCTATTCACCTTCCATTTAGTTTTTCGATAAACTCCTCTTATTAGATTTCAGAAAGTAATAGAATTGAAAATTACATTCTATCTATTGTAACTTGCATCTATAGTGAAGCCCTTCACAGTTTCTTTCTGTTATTTCAGAGGAAATTGCTTAGTCTAAAATTGTGTAAAGTATAATATGTCAGTGTAATTTATATTATTTTAATTATTCATATATGTTTTAAAACACCTTAATTATTCTAGATCTAAATCCAAATATTGACATTCGCACCATTTGTTTCCAGTTACCGTCCTTCGACAGCCGTATATTTATTGATTATTTCCTGGGGACCCAATGAATTCGTTGATTAGCTGTCATTTCATTGTACACTGCCACTCATAAGGAAATGATGTGTCCCGTTGGTATCCATTATCATCAGAGCAGTTTGAAAAACTATTTGAATTCAATACATTGTACTATCCTAAATAAAGAAAAAAACATTTAATTAAATCAGTGATCATTTTAAATAAGTACTCTGGCCACATTCCACAATAAATAATTAGTTTTTAAAGACTAATTATAATAATACTATTAATAGATATCAAAGCATCTGATTTTCAGTAACTATCTACAACTCTCTCTCTCTCTCTCCCTCTCTCTCTCGCTATACACACACACACACACATTATATATATATATATATATATATATATATATATATATATATATATATATATATATATATATATATATATATATATATATATATATATATATATATATATATATATATATATATATATATATATATATATATATATATATATATATATATATATATATATATATATATATATATATATGTATATATATATATATATATATATATATATATATATATATATATATATATATATATATATATATATATGTATATATATATATATATATATATATATATATATATATATATATATATATATATATATATATATATATATATATATATATATATATATATATATATATATATATATATTATATATATATATATATATATATATATATATATATATATATATATATATATATATATATATATATATATATATATATATTTTTTTTTTTTTTTTTTTTTTATAAATATTACTGTTTTTCGCCCTCGATGTATTTATGTGTAGTAATATTAGTCAGATTGACCTCGACAGAGAACGTCTCTGTCCCGCAGGTAGGCAGGCAATTAAAAAATAACGATCATAGCAGAGACAGAGGGCGTCCTCGCATAGGCAGGGATAGGCTGTGTAGCTCAAAAAACCAAAAATATGCCGGTGGCATTAGGGACCTAAACCTCAGAGAGGGTTTTCACTCAATAATCTCTAGTAACGGTGGTCTTAAGCTGTCTTTCCCTTTACCCTACGTATTCGGCGATGTCTTTGTCAAGGTCGGATTACCTGGGGCGTCATGTAAAGATGCAGCCAGTCACTTTGCGGGAACCAGAGTGAGGTCAGAGAGAGATGAGCTGTGAACGAGGCAGTACACTGGGCTCGTGCCAGAACGGTGTCCGTTGTCCCTTTACCCCACTTTTGCTCCTCCGTCTATATTAATTAGTGAATTGGGAAGACTGCTAGTATCAAGACTTCTGAGTGTCCGTTGTATGCGCAAACAACTCGACTTCCACGGTAAGTCCGATTCTTGTTCAAGCTTCGTCGATTGACTAATAACCTCTTTTCTGTATTTCCGAATCTTTCTTTGTTTCATTCTCCAGCCACCATTTAAGGTAATTGCTATTACGAAGTCTAAGGTTGAGCCAAATTATTATATTGTTAGTTTCATCCACTTTATTCCAGTAAAAATAACTAGGACTTATGGTAAGCAAGTCATTTTAATTTGCTATGCACGCTTTGTGTCTCGGGTCCATTGTTTGAAGGAACTGTTGCGTTTTGTTTTTTAATACCATCTTAACAAGTAGAGTTTTTTTCTGCATCTGCAGTTGGTGACGTTTATCATAAAGTCTTTATTCCTTGAATATTCTTTGTTAAGGTTAATTACCCTTAACTGGTGACCTTTGGTTAATTAACGTCTGTCTTTGAGGTTAATTCGTGACTTCAAGTGACAGGTTACGTGTTCTTGACCTGCAGGGCCGTGAAAAATTACGTAAATTAAGTAATAAATTGATATGCCACGACGCACACGTAACAATATATATATATATATATATATATATATATATATATATATATATATATATATATATATATATATATATATATATATATATATATATATATATATATATATATATATATATATATATATATATATATAATCATGAAGCGACAAATGTCGCTTAATATCAAATTCACGCTACCTCGAGAGTATCTCCGATGAAGAATTATCACCAAAGGGGAATTTATATAAGTGATAAATGAATAAGTACCACCAGGGACGTGAACCCTTGACATGGACCCATTCAGCGACTCCAGTGGACATCCACTGGAGTCGTTGAATGGGTCCATGTCAAGGGTTCGCGTCCCGGTGGTACTTATTCATTTATCACTTATATAAATTCCCCTTCGGTGATAATTCTCCATCGGAGATACTCTCGAGGTAGCGTGAATTTGATATTAAGCGACATTTGAAGCTTCATGATTGTATATAAATCACGGTGTGATAAAAAATTTCATATATATATATATATATATATATATATATATATATATATATATATATATATATATATATATATATATATATATATATATATACAAAAAAAGAAGGAAATGCAAGTTGAAGCCCAGTCCTAACCAGAGCATTTCATCCTTCGTTAATTATTTGTTACAGGACACGAGGGATATTGACCTTAACAATCGATTTAAAGATGCAGTCTCCGAATCTCTTGTTTTTTAATCCCTCCCGTCTAAGTTCCCTGCAGAGAACAGATTTTATTCCAGGCCTTGGCTCTCTCTCTCTCTCTCTCTCTCTCTCTCTCTCTCTGTCTCTCTCTCTGTCTCTCCATGTATATATATATATATATATATATATATATATATATATATATATATATATATATATATATATATATATATATATATATATATATATATATATATATATATATATATATATATATATATATATATATATATATATGTATGTATGTATGCATGTATGTATATATATATATATATATATATATATATATATATATATATATATATATATATATATATATATATATATATATATATATATATATATATATATATATATATGTGTGTGTGTGTGTGTGTGTGTGTGTGTTCTTTTAATGCTGAAATCAGTATTGCAATGCTTTTGGTAACTTGAATAGGATTTATAGGCCCTATAGACATGTATTTGGATTTGAGTCAATGAATGATGAAAATCGAGAACATACTGCGATGCTTTAGCTGGGTATCACCGTTGATAGAGTAAAACACCAAAGCGGAAGAGAGGAGTATTTATTTATTTACAAAATATTAACCAGAAAGGCAAATGTAATAACATAGGATTTCTGAAAATATTATAGGAAAAATTTATATTAAAGGAAAAATTTACTTTTTTATACAAAAATAATTATAATTGTTCATCAATGACAGTCATAGGAAAAGTAATCATTTTATCACATGTAGAAACGATGAAGAACTTACGAAAACCACGTATTTTGAAGTATCTCTTCGTGACATTATTAAAAAATAATGTGGGAAGTATTGAAATTCAGAAATTGTTTCTCCCTTCAGCTATTTTTGTCTAATTTGGAAGTCAGTTAGTCAGCTTCTAGTGGGTTACATTTTCTTGGTGTTAGAAGTCGGCCGCGAAACAACTCATGGACTTCAAAAGTTCGCTAACTGTTGTTGTTGATTGCATAAAGGTCATATCCCTACAAAATCAGTGGCCCAGCTAATCTTAGGAACATGCATGGGACAGGCAGTAGCTTCTTACAGAACCTGAAAGCATTTATCATCCACTGATTTAGTCTCAAGTGTATTTCTCAAACTCACTTTTGGGATCCTCACCACAAAACGTTATCACTCCACTTGTTTACTTAAGCAGAGCTACAGCTGCTGATATGAAGAATCGAAATGCCATACCTCACCTTTTGTCTCCTTTGAGATTGTTTTGGATTTATTCGCTAATGACTGACTAAGTAGCTACAAAACCACCCTCTCGATTGAATACCTTAAATGTTATGTCTTTATTATCACACATTCATAGTCTTCGTTTACCTCCAATTCGTAGAAATGAAAAGGTTTATCATTACAAATTAGGCTTTTATTACTAAGTTACCAAACTACATAAGTAAAGATGAAGTCATTTCAGTTAGGAAATCTTTGGGGTCTTGTTGATCATTTGCGCCCCGATTTTTATTGCTGTTGACTGCGACTTATTATATTCTTCCAGCAACTAAAAACTTGCTTATTTTCTTTTTTTAATCACTTCAGTTGTCTATCGAAACAAAATAAGAGTACTGAGTTTGAAGGGGGAATAAATGAAGGAAGAGCCACATCCGTGATGGTAATCGAACCCTAGCACACGAGGTAAGCAAGGACTCTCTTCTCCCATTATGTGATCTCCTGTGAAATACATTTGAAGTGTGATTTGTGCGTGTGCGTCTCCCTAGCCCCATTTTCTTCTATTACCACAATTTGCTGAATTTTATGTTTCGTTAATGTTACCACGATTTCAATTCACTAAATACGCCAGCTGTTATTCCATCCTGCGCTTTCATATTTGAATCCTACTTGAATCCCTCGTCAGCATTCGAGTAGGACATAACGTGTCGAGCACTCGCCTGACCTGAGCAAGGGGCAACCTAACCGGAAGTGCCTTCAAACATAGGTAAGCTGATACAGGGGTGAATCCATTTCTTACCTTCCAAATCGTAAGCTAACCTGTAGTGCCCTTTCCTTACCTGACCTGGCGGTGTTTCATTTCCTTGGATCCAATCCCCTCATAAATAATAAAAGTCAAATATAGAAACCTACCTGAACTTCGTCTTCTACACTGGGTTCTAACTAATAAGGAGAGTAACCCCAGGCGCCTCCTTAATATAGCACAAAGCATATTCCTCACTTTAAGGTTGACAAGTAACCAGTAAGAAGGTATGCATTTCCCTTTATTACAGGTAACCGATTTTTTTCTTCGTTTATAGCATTTATCTTATTGCCTATACATATATATATATATATATATATATATATATATATATATATATATATATATATATATATATATATATATATATATATATATACAAACACACACACACACACACACACACACACATATATATATATATATATATATATATATATATATATATATATATATATATATATATATATATATATATAGAGAGAGAGAGAGAGAGAGAGAGAGAGAGAGAGAGAGAGAGAGAGAGAGAGGCAATAAGATAAATGCTATAAATGAAGAAAAAAAATCGATTACCTGTAACAAAAGGGAATGCATACCTTCTTGATGTTTACTTGTCAACCTTAAACTGAGGAATATGCTTTGTGCTGTATTAAGGAGGCGACTTGGGTTACTCTCATTAGTTAGAACCCAGTGTACAAGGCGAAGTTCAGGTAGGTTTCTGTATTTAATGTTTATTATTTATGAGGGGGTTGGATCCAAGGAAATGAAGCACCGCCAGGACAGGTAAGGAAAGGGCACTCTAGGTTAGCTAACGATTTGGAAGGTAAAAATTGGCCCTGTATTTTACCCTATGTTTGAAGGCACTTCCGGTTAGGTTGCCCCTTGCTCAGGCCAGGTGAGGGCTCGACACGGCGATCACCTTTGTGGCATTGACTTCTGTGATACTGACTTTTTCAAACACTTTTTCTCACTTCTGTTTTCAATCTTTCTTCAAAATTGTGGATAAGAACACACAATCAGGGTGTGGTTGCTATTCATTTCACTTGCTGTGGTCCGTTTCGCCTGTGTCGCAGGCTTTGTCAAGCAAGAACTAAGGCACAGTAACATCTCCCATTCTATTTATAGCTCCAAGAGGGCAGCAGTTTGGGATTGGGGGGGAGTTGCTATTACTTTTAATTACAATGCTTGGTTTACTAGGGCTGGTTAATTATTCACATTATATTCACATAATATGTTATTATAAAGTGTAACTACATCATTGTATTAGTTTGACATTCTACTTCTACTTCTTATATTGCTAATAAAATGATTAATTTCTTCGTCTGTGGTGTTTGGTCGGGGCTTGTTTTGGCGATGACCTTGGCCCCGTCTCCTGTCCCTGGGGTGGCGAGAGGGTAGGGCCCCTATCTCCTTCCATCTGGACATTTAACGTGGGCTTGGTTGCTGTTATACACACAGCTTCTGTTACTGTCATGTCCCGATATGTATTGCATTTGTATTTTATTTTGGTGTTGTCTATCAATTCTTGTAACGATGGTTTCTTGTCGTGCTTGTCTGTGCAGTGTTGAAAGATGGCTCCCGTGTTTCTGTGCGCAATTAATCTTCGTCTAAGTGTAGTTGATGTCCTACCAGTGAGAAAAAAATAAAAATAAACTTGTGCAGGAATACTTTTAGTAATAATGTACATCATGTGAAAAACCGGCAATTATTAAAATTATATATTTGTTTTCATTTCTTACTTTTCTTCTTCTTCTTCTTCTTCTTCTTCTTCTTCTTCTTCTTCTCTCTCTCTTTCTCTCTCCCCTAACATTATATCTTCCAGAATTGAGTTAATAATTATAATTATTTATCAGAAAAGTGATGCTAAATAGCAAGCATATGACTAACGCAATCTAGGTGATGAAGTGTTTGCATTAGCAAACAGTTGAAGGATGAGTCGCTGCTGACCAAATAGCTTTGCCACTAAAGAATCAAGATTTTTGGGTGGCTTATATAACACTCAAAACAATGTCGCAATAGGCTCAACTTCTCGACAAAAGATTTAAGAGGGATTAAAACTGTAGAACGAGAAGTAACGTGAAAAGTCTTGTCGATAGCACTTACATAGTACGAAGTAGTGATAGCTAGTTTGTTCATTTCATGGGAAGCAGTTTAGGGAGAAAGGAATGTTACTGTTGGTAGGTGTAAAGTTCCTCGAGTAAATAAGAATAAACAGATTTTTGTGGGTATGTGCTTGAAAAAAAGCTTGATAGTTTGAAATACACCGTTTACTTTTAGAAAGGTGAAATCACAAGAAAAGGAGCTTGTTAGGTTATATCTTAGTATACAGTTGATTGAACAGTAAGGTGGTGGATGAAATTGTAAGAAGAGAATGGCTGGTGTTATATAGGAAGGTTACCAAGTTTATGAAAAAGGTAAACTTGGGAGAAAGAAGTCGATATGTAACAGTAGATACAATTAAGTGTATTTAGTGAAGAGAGCAGATATGGAGAACTGGATGAACTAAGTGTTAAACTGAAAAACATGGAGGGGGAAGAGGTATGGGAGGAATAGGTAAGATTTGGGGTAAATTCAGTGGTACAGCAAGGACTGTTTGTGGGGATAGGAATGTATGAAGATCAGTACTTGGCTGAATAAAGAATGCAAGGTTTTGAGAATATAACAAAAATAATTTGCAATGCAGTTCCATGACACAAGAGACTCTCATATGTTGACCACAGTAAGGATAAAGTAGCAAAAAAGAAATTAATAGGAAAAGAAGGAAAGTACTTATAATACAAGGGGAAAAGGTAAACATGAACTTTAAGGAGAATAAAAGGCATTCTATAAAATAAATAAATATTCAAGGAGAAATGTTAATAAAGATATGGATCTCAGAAAAAAAAGATGCAATTAGAGACATTCTGTCTGACAGAAATGGTGTCCTGGGTCAAGGGAGTGGTAACACTGAAGAGTGGTTGAATTTGAAGAACAGAAAAAAAAGCAGAACTGAATAATGCAAAAGTAGAACGTGTTAGTTCAAGGATGAGAACACTTATGGAAGTTACAGCTGAGGACATAAGGAGGACAGTATGATAATGAAGACTGAAAGAGCGCCAGATACTCATGGGGTATTACATGTAACATGCTGCAGTATAGTGATGAAGTGATTGGGTGGCT
>JANJGK010004099.1:65000-69431 GCA_039081455.1 Macrobrachium rosenbergii | reverse complement strand
GGTGACCAAATAAGCGGGTTCTTTCATTTGTCATTTTTCTACTTTTCTTCTAAAAGGTGTGCTTGACAGCCCATGGGGAGGACCAAAATGTCTTAGTGGATTATGAAAGAGCTGGTCTCCTCACAACATCTTCATGATATTTCCCTTACTGTGGAGCAAATACTGGTTGAGTGCCGCTATTATAAGTTACGTAACGTTGATACTAATGTTTGCTGTTTTTTTAAAAGAGGAACTTTTCAAGGTGGTTCTAAAAAAAGAACTATTGAGATGCATATGCAAATGGCAAGCTATAATAATCGAACTGATTATAATGAAACGCTAGAAGATTGTACTTGAAGAATAGCAAATACTATAGACTGCAGATATTTCCTTTACGAAGCACCTTTGTATAGTGACAGTGCCGTCACTGTAGGCACTACTAAAGATTTTGCTGTGTTCACTGGACCCTTAACTGCACCAATGTTATATCCTTTTTTGTTTGCCTCTATTCCTGCTTCCTTCTTCGATCTTGCTGTCCAACCTCTCTGACTATTATATCTTATGCGACTGTGGGGCCTTCTCCCACATCCGCTTTCAGATCCTTGTGCTTCATCCGTTTTATTTTCTGGATCTTTTTATCTTGCTGTCCAAGCGCTCTAACTCCCTCTTTTAAATGTCTTAAGCGCCGATGGCCGAAAATGCCATGGGGCTTGCCTCGATAGCCTAATTTTCTTTAATCATCATAAAGACATTTTCATATGAGAATGTTATTATATTAAATTGAGAAAGTAAGTGAATGGAGCTACTCGTCATTTTATTTATTTTCAAGTACATTGCAATCAAGTTTGTATTCCGTTGTTACAACACCTGGGGTTTAATGTTTCCTTTTGAGGTGCACAGATAATCTGTCTTATTATTGCTCTTTTATGTTAACCAGACTTACAAGCTTTACGCTGTTACTGAGAAGAGGCGTTTTTAAGCACATTCAGACAAATTTCTTAGGAATAGATTTTAAATCATAAGTGGTACTGTAATTCGCGGAGACGTTGCAAGACGATGGTCTAAATTTGAAGTACATGGGTCTCGTGGAATAAATTTATGCACGTTATCAACAGATCGTAATTACAGTTCCCGTCATTTCCATCATTAGTTTTTCTGACCGATGACTTTGATTGACGGAGACAAGAAATCCTGAATAATTAGCCAAAAAATGATTTGTAATGGGTTTTTCATTCAAGTCTGAGAAGCAGCGTTTCTTCGCTTCCTAACTATAATCGTTGTGCAGTTGATAAAATGTGAAGTTTTAGCAACTCGGAATATTCTAAGAACATTCTAGTGTAAAAAATGTTTATGAAAATTACTAAATATTAACTAACCTACTCCTTTATTACAAAGAACAATTGATATTGTAATTGAATAAATTGTGAATGTGATTTTTATTACCATTTAATTATAGAGGCATTTCCAAGTAAAATCCGAAAAAAAAATCATAGAATTTGATTAAAAATCGAAAGTAAACAAAAGTTGAAAAGGAAAATTTCAAACCTGAAGCTAGAAATAGTTGTCTTCAGACCAATATTTGATAAGAATCACTGAAAAATTTTCTTCTGGTTTTCAAATTACTGCTTTTGAAATGTCACTATTGAGGATCTAAACCGGAATTCGTAATGTTTAACGGAACATTCAACGAGGGTAAGTCTTAGAATTTAGAGAACCGGCAGTAACTCTAGGGTTGTGTCTAGCTAGACTTCTTACAATGAATGTATTTTTATTTCCTGAGGAATGAACGTTCTATAGTTTAATGAATTAGGATGATGGTTTTGTTTTATGATGGATAGACTCTCCAAGTTACAGTTAAAGTAATGTGTTTTTGAGAGTGAAAAAAAAAAATCGAATACATCGATTGCGATGCTTTTCCGTTTGGCAAGCAGATATTAAAAAAAAAATTAAGATAAAATTTAATATTGTATCAGTAAAATCGATGCGATAACAATTTTAAGTGGAATAAAGAATTCTATAATCGATATCCGCTCAAAAGTAAGCCAAATAAGGCATCTAAAAGGCTATGAACAGCAAAAAAAAAAAAGAACTTTAAAAACTGTTTTTTGGCAGATTTAACCAAAAAGATGTCATTGTTTCCAACATATAGTCCCCAAGCTTAGTCGTTATTTCACCCTTTTAGAAAAGGAAGAATTAGACATCAACCCGTAAATCCCATGTATGTGTTATGAAACCATAATAGTCCACGAAAGCACAGGAAAATCGGTAGCCTTGTTAACTAAAGTAAAAAGACTCATATCTTTTAATAATTCGTCTGAAAGATTTCAACTTCTTTTCTTTTTTATGAATATAACATTACCTTGTAGGAAATTAATCTCGAAAAATCATTCACGGGCGCAGAGCATCTTGTCAATCTGAAAACGATCTCTTACGACTGATCAGACATCAATATGGTGATATCTCTTTCATTTCCTATTTTCTATGAATCTACCTACGAATAGCTTGGAAAAATATACAGTTAACATCAGGAACAAAGAATCACGTAAGGGTGCAGAGTCGTATTGTGAGCGCATTCGCCTCTGAAAATTGTGTATGGGAAAAATGTAAACGGAATATCTCAGTCCTATGATTAGAATCTCAAAGAAGTTTCTGAATAAATGCATGGAAATAGTTCTATGTTGAGAAACAATCAGAGAAAAAAAAGAATATGTAATAGAGGTGTTTATGGACATAAGTAATTTCAACTTCCGGAAAATCTTCATGATGCTGATTACATATTACAAAATATACATGAGAGATGTAAAGATATTCAGGGGTGAAGGAAATAATTTTTAAAAGATTTGCCGGAAAATTTTTCATTACAGAATATTGCAGGTGTGGGGTCAGGTGTCTGCCAAGGTAAAAGATTTGTAAATGATAACTATTCTTGTCACATAAAAAGCATAATCTACCCACTGTTTTCACCGTCTACATATTCCTTTGTACATTTTGTTACTCGAACATTTATACTGTAAATTTCTATTAGCATGGCTTAATTCCCTTGAAAATATCTAAATGGACAAATCCGGTCTGGAAATACCATTAATTTTATTCCTTCATATATATATATATATATATATATATATATATATATATATATATATATATATATATATATATATATATATATATATATATATATATATATATATATATATATATGTATCCTTTAAAAAGTTGATGGTAGGATTTATTTATATATTTTACTCTAAAAAGCAATAAAAACGATTGTCCTCCTGGCTACGATGGTGAGGATGGTCTATCCCAGCTTTGGTAAATATATCTGAATTCAGCAAGTATATGTAAGTATGTATGAGCGGCAATAAACATTTCTCCTTCTCGTGGTCAGGTCGGCAACGTTACTTCGTTCTGATGCTTTATACATCAAAACTACTATGTACTCATTAATTTGGACCAAAAGCTTATAGTGTCATGCGTATCCAGTAAGTGAGAAGAATTCGAGAATTTAATATGGCAATGTGTTTATTACAATTATTTATACATATATGCAAAAGAACTATATGATGTGAATAAAGGAATTTGAAAGGCATTAATGTTTCTATCAAATTACTTCTTGAATTTGAATTTCATGAATGACTTGATTTTTTTTTAATTGTAGGACTGGGATATTCCCAAACGACCATGATAGAAAAAAATGTCAGTAGAATAATTTACTCTTAATATTTATCTTCTTTAGATGCTGATTTCCTTGGTTATTTTAAGGTGTGTGAAAATTTATTAAAATTATATACATTCATGTATATGTATATATGTGTATGTAGAGTATATATATATATATATATATATATATATATATATATATATATATATATATATATATATATATATATATATATATATATATATATATATATATATATATATATATATATATATATATGTATATATATGTATGTATGTATGTGTATATATATATATATATATATATATATATATATATATATATATATATATATATATATATATATATATATATATATATATATATATATATATATATATATATATATATATATATATAAAGTAATTATACAATTTAAATGTTTTTTTACCCACCTCAAAATATGCATGGAAATCAGTATCCAAAGAAAATAAATATAAAAAGTTACTTTTCCTACAATAATTATTTAATTCGTGGTCGTTTGGGAATATCCGCATCCAAAATTTTAAATTCAAGAAGGATTTTAATAGGCAAATAAATTCTTTAAAAATAACTTTGAGTTCTGGGTTTCGTCTCTGTCGGAGCTGATGTTTGATGGAAACTGAATTGCTTAGTAGATGAAGAGGACTAATTCATGAAATATTTTCTGTGGTTTGCAGTCCTTCTCTGAAGCTCACGAAGCAAAGGAATCTAGACACTGACAACATGGAAGTCTCCAAGCTAGGAGTAAA
>JANJGK010004099.1:52500-60000 GCA_039081455.1 Macrobrachium rosenbergii | reverse complement strand
TGAGTTCTTAGTTTTTCATTCCTACCTTATATCAGAAAATCGGATATCACAATTATTTTACGGTTTATGACTTTAATTGCTCACTCCCAGTGTACTGTAAAATTCTTCCAAACTATATATATATATATATATATATATATATATATATATATATATATATATATATATATATATATATATATATATATATATATATATATATATGTATATATACATATATATATATATATATATATATATATATATATATATATATATATATATATATATATATATATATATATATATATATATATAGTTTGGAAGAATTTTACAGTACACTGGGAATGAGCAATTAAAGTCATAAACCGTAAAATAATTGTGATATCCGATTTTCTGATGTAAGGTAGGAATGAAAAACTAAGAACTCAAGGGCTAATTTAATATATACCATAATTTTTTTTCAGTTGGGAACATTATATCAATGTTTAGAAAAAAAAGTATGGACACAAACACCTTTTCGTTCCTTATTATTTGAAATTTTTGCCAAGTTTACTTGATATTCCATTGTAATTAGATCGACTGTTTACTCCTGAAAAGAAAGTTGCCTGACGATGAATGTAACAGGGTTAAGTATTTTAATGACAACATTTGCCATTAAAATGTAAACAGCTTTAATTCACAAAACGTGTACTATAGTTTCGCATTTTAGAAGAACTGAATCATTATTTTTGCATTATCATGGGATGACTATGATATATTTAAGTGAAGTAATTTCTAAACACACACGAAATTAGTCAAACTTATGAATTGGCAGTGGTTAGGACATCAGCACTTTCGGTACTTTCTGGTTTTATTCTCTTTTGTCAGATTCCACAATTGTCTCTTAAAATAAAATATTTTTGCCACGAGTCATTGTTTCTGATCTACAGTGTGAGGTTCTGTATATATCACACCAAGAGACACTCATTACATTCACACTGTTGTGGGTGGAGATGAGAAATGTTTCTGTTACTTGCACCTAAAAGGCGTTCCTAATCGTCATTCCCAGCCACGCAATATTCTTGGTCTTTCATTAACTTTAATTCTCCTATGGGTCATCCTACCAGTCTCACTTTGAATCAGTTCAGTTTTCACCTCTCTACCAATTCCCTCTTTATAATGTCACCTGTGACACTGAGTTCCCACGAGGCTGACGCAGGACCTATTTTTCCGTGTACCACACAACGGGATTGTGGCATCTGTTAGGTCTTTATCAAGATTATTACCCTTATTTTTCATTATTATAGACTATTCAAACTCCGCCAAAATTTAGACTTGAAGGTTATGAATTACCAAAGTATATATCAGCAGAAGAGGATGCCATTATGTGAAAAAGTGAGAAAACAAGGAGGATGACAAAGATGAACAAACAGCGATAAATAAATGTACGATACTTTAAAGTGCTAGAACAGCTTGTCTTAAATCCATGAACATCAAAATCACTAGCAATGCCAGCAAGACATCTAAAGTTTAACAGATCCGAAGGTCGTTAATGAGCATCAGAAGCAAAGGATAGGTCACTCCACTGTTGCTGAATATCAAAGACACCTTGCACGCACACATATCACCAGCTCCCTAGGCCTTATCTCCATCCACGTGATACTCGGTGGAACAAGGTACAGCAGAGTGTTGCTTAGGTCTCATCAGGTAGGCCTATGCACCCCATCCCCCCAACCTACATTCCTTAGTAAGGTCAAGTGCCGGTGAAAATCTATCTTGTCCGGAGTGGGGCTTGTATTATGGACCATATTGGAATATTACCATCAGTACCAGTCAACTATCACAACCCCTAAATTCTTATAGTAAAGAGAGTTAATGAACTCAAGACCATAGCAGGTGAAAGTTGCCAGCAATACCACTCAGCTTTTAATACTCCTGATGCCTTGTAGTAAAGGAAATTATAGAGATCCGCATTCTGGTCTGTTTGATATTGTACGACCTTAACCAACCAGGGATACTACCCCTGTAGAAAGCTTGTAGCTCTCACTACTTCTTGAGATGTAACTACTGAAGCCACCAGAGAAAATTTCCTGGAAGACGGAGGCTAATACTTCTTTCATATATACCAGGAATTGCCCTATTTCTCTTATCTTTGGGAAAAAGTTTTTTTCGTGCTGAAAGAATATCTGTTCCCTGATAGTTTCTCTTATGGAAAATATGTTTCATGATCAAAATATTTCAAAATATTTTTCCAGCTACTTGTAACTCCCTGAGTCTGATCTTCCCAATCAAACTTTCTAATCGTATTCCCGATCCTAATATCTTCTGCTTCTGAGGAACAAAGCTTCTTACGCTCTTGAACATTAAGATGGTATCTTGCCTGTAAGCATGCAACATTACGAAAGAAATTTTAATATGAACAGGCTCTGGTGTCCTACAGTCTTTTTTTTTTTTAATGCAACTGGTCTCAAAAATGTTGGGCGCTCGATTTCTTCTAGCTGTCTTATTCTTGCTTTAAAACTTTACTGAACCCTTTTATTAACTTTATCGATTTAAAAAGCTAGATCTGCTAGTAATCGTCTCCTCCTGTCTCAGTGGTGTTTGATTATCTACCTTGTAGGACTGAAATCTTGTAATACAGAGTTGCAACTTTTGATATCTCTAAGCCACTCTGACACAAGATAATTATTCGTAAATTATGTTAAAGGGTCAGTTCTTCTCCGTATCAATTTCTAGCTTTAAATCTATTGTGGTTGCTGCTGCAAAATTCCGTAAGGTTTACTTCTCGTACTCACTCTTACTCTTTTCTTCCACTCTTCTTCCTCTCTTTTCTCCCTCTTTATCAATGACTTTTTCTAGCCTACCTCATCTTTGACACAGGGTTTTATTTGACAGATGACCTGCAATATTTCTTCTCCTTTCATCCGCAAACAATCCTCGTCTATTTGCACCCGGTCTCAAATTCTTATGTGTATAGAATAGAATACTATGATTTTGTGAAGCTTAGTGCCTCCAAGATTCAGTTACTTAGTATTTCGCCTCCTTTTTCCATCTAATGATTTGAAGATCTTATTGGTGAAAAGAGCAAATCACACAATTTTAAACCGTTCCTGAAAAGTAGGTTAGTTTCGATTGCATTTATTTCTTTCAGCCCCCCATATATGGAGGCCTTATTTCTCCTTATTTGTCAAAGTCTTCTAATTTTTCCTTTACATTTAAGGCATTCTTCTCATATCTCACTCCCTAATGAGAATGAGCCCGATATACTTCACTACCTGTTTTCTCAAAAACTTTACCTCTTGACCGCAAAGTAGTATCTTATCTTACTCGCCTATCCAGAAGGACTGTTTTAAAAATTGCTCTAATGAGCTATAGAAAAGTATCCCTACTCATCTTTAGGGGCTCTCAGATCAACTATTACCACGTTTATATTTTTTGGGAATGAGTAATCCTCTCATTCTGCGTTAATCGTTGCGTCTGTCCTCCGTCCATTTTACTCAATTGGCACAACCTTCATCTTCGACAGACAAGTCCATTGCTTCCTTCGTAATCAAGTCCCACCTTTTCTTCTCTCCTCTTTTTACTTCTCCTAACGACACCATTAACAAGGATTATCAGCAGTATAACTTGATGTAATCATTTCAAAAAGATGAAAAAGTCGACAACGAATAGTGACTTTACTTGAATTATTAACAGCAGATCAAACATTATATGGCAAATGAAAAGAATAATAAACGATAGGGAGGCAATGATCAGAGTTTGTATCACACACCACAGCAGCAACAGCTCCCCACGACAGGCGCCTTCGAGACTTTCCACATATCCCATAAGTGCCCCTGACTTTGATACGAAACCAAGAGAAACAATTAAAAAATGAGCCGAAGTCTCTTTGGCGCAATCGAGGTTTCTGTACAGCGTACAATCAAGGCCACCGAAAGTAGATATATCTTTTGGTGGTCTCGGTATAATGCTGTAAGAACCGCGGCCCATGAAACTTTAACCACGGCTTAGTGATGGCCTGTCCTATATCGTTGCCATACGCATGATTATGGATAACTTTAACCTTGAATATAATAAAAACTACTGAGGCTAGAGGGCTGCAATCTGGTATGTTCGATGTTTGGAGGGTGGATGATCAACATACTAATTTGCAGCCCTCTAGTCTAAGTAGTTTTCAAGATCTGATGGCGGACAGAAAAAGTGCGAACAAAAGAAAGTGCGGACGGACAGACAAAGCAGCATAATAGCTTTCTTTTACAGAAAACTAAAAATCAGTCACAAGAGCTCATGGGAAAAACAATAAAAAACAGACAAAAAGGTCTTGGAAAAATGTCCTGTTGAAGACAAGAGAGGTTGCTGTGCCGTTTCCGCATCCCGGATATTTAAACGAAGACTAAGGGAAGGAATCCTTCTGCAAATAGGAGTTTGTTGAGTCGCCCGAAAGGACATTTCCTCGCTCTGAAATAACAGTGAGCTGTTTCACGAGTTGCTCGTTCCTGCGGAAAAATACTGGATTACTTGGCTCGCTTGGCTTTTCGTCTGGGTGAGTCGGGTAAATCTTAAATGTAGCAGTTTAGATTTTTTTCATCTCATCTAATAATTACGATTGTTAGTACGTATATGTAGCAGGTGCATACAGAAATGTTTTACCACTGACGTACTATATTTGTGTCTAATGTGCTTTACCCTTACTCATCGTAAGAAAGAGAGAGAGAGAGACAGAGACAGAGAGAGAGAGAGAGAGAGAGAGACAGAGACAGAGAGAGAGAGAGAGACAGAGAAAGAGAATATCTGGTTTATTGAGATCATATTAATTGCTTTAAAATGTTTTGGCAGTGCTACTGGCAACGGACATATTTTGAATAAATGCAATATTTACTGAATTTAGAAAAAAAAAATACTTTGCTATTTTTAAGTCAGCCTTTTCCTTAAGTCTTTTGTCTTTTTAAGTAATTTCGTTTACTAACGACATTGGATACGACTATAGCGAATGAACAGGATGTTTGAAGATCAACGGCTGGAAAAGGGAAAGCAGTCCTGTATGGAAAAAGAAATAGAGAATAAAATCGTAAAACATATAAGGGAAATACAAGCGTTAATAAAATAAAACGATTAGAGCAATGCAACGAGACTCCTGTATGCAAGGCAGTTCAGAATAAATGCCCTTACCTCCTCGTTTAAACCGCTGAATTTCTAGCTTCTTAACTGCATGACAAGGAAGGCATTTCCGTGAATCCACGTGTTTCAAGGAATGACTGGAACCTAGTTATGATGAGTTCCAAGGTTTTGAGATGAACTGGCAAAAGTAAAAAAAAAAAAAAAAAAGTTTTATCCGAAATTCTCCTAATACGAGTCTGATAACTAATTGGTGATTTCTTATTCCTCCGAAATTCCCGTGCAAGCAGTTCATCCAGAACGTTATCCTTTCCCACGAAGTTAATTGCCACTCTTTGCTTTCAAATAAAGTGAGTGCCGTTTGTTCGAATTTTCAGTTCTTCAAAAGAAACTCAGTGACGATGTTCAGTTTTGTTTTGTTTTGTTTTAAGGTGTTTCACTTTCCAAGAGGATAGATATCTTTGATAAATTACTTTTTCCTAAGATCAAAGAAAAAAAGTTACTGACGAGTAACCTGTTAGGGCATCGTGTACATGCATTTCTATAAACATAGATCTTGAGGCAGCATTTCTAGATAAGATACATTCCAAAATTAATGTATTTTCCATTTTTCCGTTATTTAGGATATCTTCTCTGCAGAGATTTCGCTTTTGTTATGTGTTCATTTGTTTGTATCAAGATTATGCAAAACGCTTCATGGAAATTTGTGAAAATTTGGGCCAAGGTTAAAGGTCTCCTGGGCGATAAGTGATTAGATTTTAGGGGAATAGGAATTTAACCTATGGGGGGACGAGACTTTTTGTGGGCGATGGCTCATTCTTGATTCAGATGTTTTAAACCTTACGCACAATTACCGTAGAATTTTAGAACCCTTTGTTAATCGCTTCGTCACTAATAGCAAGCAGATTTCGGAAGAGATACGCACGAGGAGGAGGAATGGACCTTCCAGGAGTGGATTGCTCAGCCTTGCGGAAGTTTCCTGTCTCAGAACGCATTTCCTGGAAATCAGTCTTTAAAGCTAAACTAATTTCTTCCCGAATACAATATGTATAATGTTTTGTAATTCTTAATTTACTGAGTGAAGTTTATCGGGGCAGTCGTCAAGCTAATGTGCAACTGCAATGAGAGAATAGTCCATTCCCTCTTATGAGGTAGATGGTGCAGGCTGGTGAGATTGAAGTTGTTGGGGGCAAACCAATATTTACTACACTTTGATCAACCTCATCGTTAGTCAAGCCTATATTCTAATGACACAAGGATGATGTAATCCCTAAAAATGTAATTTTGTGATAGGTGAATGTTTATATTGGTTACAGCAATGCTTATCAGAGAAATAATTGACATTATGATAAACATGAATTAGATTACAGGAAAAGTTGGTGTTTGTTGATGATTATAAATAACGAAGTAAAAGTGTGAGACAGGCTTTAATTTTTCAAAACTCGTTGAGCTTGTAAAAAGGGAAAAAAAGGGGTTCCAAAATGTTACAAACCAACCGTTCTCATTGTATTACTACTAAAATTATAATTATTTGGTCGCTAATAAGATAAATAAAATCAAATTGTTTAACGTTTCAAATCGTGAAAGCAGGACCATAAATAAGAAAAGGGAGGGAAGAAAATACCAGTAATAAACTCTGACAAATGGAGGTCTATTTTACAGGAGAATCACTGGAAGATGTTCCTACATACTGTGCTATATCTTATAACGGCACCATTGGAACTGTTCAGACAATTCAGTAGTATCATCACCTAAAAAGGAAGGGAAAGACTAAATCCCCCGTATTTGAAAAGGAATATTCGAAATGTTAGAAACGTAGCAGCACAGGCCCCTGCAAATCTAGTATATTTACTCCAGGTAAACATACCTCCTGACTACATGTTAATACATGCAAATCAACCCTTTCTTCTGTTCGACAGTGATGATGGACCAGACCGAATGATTTTATTTTCAACTCAAAGAAATCCACAGGTATTATCCAGAGCAAACAATTGGTATGCAGATGGGACTTTCAGAACAGTACCCCTTTTATTCAGGCAGCTGTACACAATACGTGGTATCGTGAATGGTGATCTTTTGCCTCTTGTTTATGTTTTAATGGCCAAACAAACTGAAGAGAGTTACAAGAAGCTTTTGTCAGAACTAAAAGCCTTAGAGCCAAGCTTATCACCAAACCCAATAATGACCGATTTTGAACCCGCAGCAATTAATGCTTTCAGAGCAGTTTTTCCCAATTCAAATCAAAAAAGTTTTTTTTTTTTATTTTTCCAAATGTTTATTTCGATCCATTCAATCAAATGGTCTACAACAGTTGTACGAAACTGATGCAGAATTTGCATTAAAAATGCTTATGATTGCAGCAATTGCATTTACACCAGTCTTAGATGTAGTAGGCTCCTTTGAATATTTAATCGATAATAATGA
>JANJGK010004099.1:10000-47500 GCA_039081455.1 Macrobrachium rosenbergii | reverse complement strand
GAGAGAGAGAGAGAGAGAGAGAGAGAGAATGAATCATTTTCAAAATACAATGGAATAAGATAAAAGGAAATCTCCGACAGTTCTGGACGAATTTCCAAAGATATCGAAGGCACTGCAAGGGAAGGGAAATACAAACAGAGGATAACTAACTTCCCTAAAAAGGTGCGACACAAAAAGGAAACGAAGCGAGACATTTGAGACATTATTTCCACTTTGTCTTGTCTGTCACGGACCAGTGAGATCGAGGTCGGTGAAACTATGATGTCACATAAGTTTATATTTCATCGTAGACAGAAAATTAAGTAAACACTATCATGGTTTTTCAATTTATACTCCTGGTTTCATACTTTTGTTATCAACTTATATGCTGTTAATCTGCCTCGCACACGCATATATTTCAATACTTAGTGAATAACGTTTGTCTTGGGTGCATTAGACCCAGTTCACGCTTTAATCGCTCGGTTGCAGAAAGTTGTGACCGTACACACTATGGCGGTTGGCCGTGTGTTTCATTCAGTATGGAAGTGGAGGAAATGACGCGTATCGCCAGTGGCAGCGGCGAAAGAAAAGACAGAGACATTACTGGGTGCACAGCCTTTTACGGGACATCAATACGCATGGTATGTTCGTAACACTGTCCCCAAGACAGAATATGAGTCCAAATTCTTCAGTTATTTCAGAATGTCCATAAAAGCCTTTAACGATTCACTTGCGCTGACTAAGGATAGCATTTCATCACATACCTGTAACATAATGCGAAAACATATTTCACCAGAAGAAAATCTTGTATTAACACTAAGGTGAATCATTTACTTGTTGCACAGACCATTCTCCGTTGTGCAAATCTATATTTTACTCGAATATATCAAGGTATTCTAACAGAGCTCCCCGTAGGAGAGTTAGTGCCGTCAGTAGACCTCGTGCGGTACACTGTAGGCATTACTTAAGGTTCTTTGTGGCGTGCCTTCGGCCCCCACTCGCAATCCCTATCGTTCCTTTTACTTTACCTCTTTCCATATTCTCTGTCTTCCAATTTACTTTCCACCCTCTTCTAATAATTGATTCATAGTGTAACCGCGAAGTTTTCCTCCTGTTACACCTTTCAAACCTTTTACTGTCAATTTCCATTTCAGCGCTGAATGACCTCATAGGTCCCAGTGCTTGGCCTTTGGCGTAAATTCTATATTCAGTTCAGAAACCGAGCTTGCAGCTTCTGGTGGGGTGACTGTAGAGGTGGAGTCGGAGTGTGACTAGTTTTACCCAAGTTTTGTGGATATGGCTGGTGAATATGGATGAGGGACTGATTGCGTGGTGGGCAGTTTTGGGGGGTGCTCCAAATGTCTGCATGTTCAGTTACTTTTAATATTAAAATTTTTGTCATCAAACGGATGTTTTCATGCACCTTCTTTCATCCTATGCATATTGATAAATATAAAAGTTTGTCATCATCTTGGCCATTTCGTTTATCTTCCCCCTTTTGTCTTGAAAATAAAAATTTCCCCAAAATATCAGAAAATGCCCATCAACAGGATTTAGCTTGACTTTTTTTTTTTTTTTTTTTTGCTGACGCACTTTCCCTCCTACCACCTTCTGCTGTCACGTCTAAATCTTCATCAAGCAAAGCTTTCGTTCCCCTTGTATCGTTTTCAAGATACCTAGTCTGCATTTTAATGTGTGGCGTAGATAAAACTTCGCGGTCAACTGAACAGACAAAAGTTAACACGTATATCTCGCCGACCTACCGAGCGGTAGCAAGAAAAAACTAAGATCGCCCGGTAGCCCAGCTGGTTAACAAAACCGTGAGGCTGTGTGGCACACCCCTGTACTTTGTCATTAACTTTGCGACCGCAAGGGTCGGAACCGAGCGGTTGAAACCGCCCTGTTTAAACATACTCTTGTTGTGGAGTAACAAATCTGCATCAGTAACAATTACCAATTAATTTTTTTCTCTGTTCATTTATAATTTTATTATTCATACGCTTTTGAAAACATCAGGGCTGCCTCGCATTCCCGGAATTTGATGAGGTGAATCTAGTTTTGTAATGTATGTTACACATTCTCTACTTCCTAACTCGAAGACTTTTCAGTTTAAGCAATCTGGAAAGTGAAAAGTCAATGGGTTTGGCGCAATATGCAGACGGTAATCAGGAATTAACAAAGGTACTGATCCTGAGGGACTCGAAATAATCTTACGAAATGCCAGTGATTTTTAGATCGTTGTCGAGTGGCTGGTCCTAGTTTGAGCAAAAATCGTTCTTTCCGTTTTTTTTTTTTTTCCCTACTGCTTTTTTGTCTTACAAAATGTTATCGCGACGATGATCTTGTATACCATTTTTTTGTTGTAGTTAATATTGAGGGGACCCTGCAACTATAGCTTCGCATAATTCCCTCATGGTTTATATGCTGAGTCCTCGTGTCCCTATGAAATGCAAGCGCAAGAATGCATTAGGTCGAATGAAGAATTATGAATTGATTTTCAGGCATTCCCAGCAATTAAAAGAGGCGTGGATATTGTCAGTAATTTGGATCAATTATGATGTCATTAAAATAGTTCCCCTACAGGTTTCTGCTAAGCATTTACTTAGATCGCAAAAATATGTCTCCCTCATACCTACGGTATTACAGCGATCGTTGCTGGTAAATCGACGCTGCAGCCGACTCATAAAAGAAAGAAGCATAAACTAACTTTCGAAGGTGCAAATTATGACACTGTGTTGCCAGACTATCCTTTCTCTCTCCGTTGAAGGAGGTCCAATTCTTCAGTGACATCCTGAAAGATTATTCAGTCGTTAATTTTATTGACTTCTTCTCTTCTTGGAACGAGATCAAGTGGCCCAGCTAATAACAGATGATGACTCTGTAGCTTTATGTAATTATGAGAGTGGCAGGCCTTTGGCTGTTAAGATTTATGTCCCCAGTTTAGCTTTGTTTTCAACTCTCTCTCTCCTTCTCTACAGCCATTTCTATTCATTATTGTTTAGATTTACTATCCATCTCTAATTGTCATTTCCTCCGCTCTGTTTTTGTTAGTTATTCTATTTGTTTCACATTGGATTTCATTACTTATATTTTTCTTCCAGCGTAGTTTAACAAATCTTCGAATTTTAATCTGTAGGATATACTTAAATTTTTGTATCGTATCCCGCCATGGTACCGGCGTATTTACTTGAAGCTGCAATTCTAAAACGCTGTTAATACCAAATAATCCTTTTGACAGGATTTTAAAAGATTCATCAGGGTTCCTCTTCTGAAGAAGTTCACATAGATCACAATGGTAGTTATTTTCTCTACCCTGTAATATTTGTGGCCTGTATGTTCATATATGTCACCTATTAGCAGTGCATACAATCCCTTCGTTTTCCCTTAGACCAGGTATGCAGCATGCTGAAAACTCATTCATTTTTCTCGATGGAGATCCAGCCATTTATTGCTAATGCTGTCGTCTTTCGTATCACTACTCACGCCTTTTATCCAGGTTGTTCAAAACGTCCATTAACCTGTCTCATTCTCTAAGCTTTTGGCTATCTGTTACTTTACTTTTTTAATTGCCTTTGCCCCGATGGAATAATTTATCGCAAATATCATGATTTGCGAGACCGTCAAAATTGAAATATACATCATTCAGCTGCTTTAAGATGGCTTAGGTTAGGCCTTTCCTCTAGACAATGAAAGGAACCATCGATATGAGAAAGCTTAGGATTCACATAATAAAGATAATAATGATTAACTACCAAGACTACTTAGTTTTCCAAACTAGAGTAGTCCTGGTAGTGATATCAGAATCAATGTTATCGCTACACTCATTTGCCGTTGTGTTTCTTTATTCATTTTTCTCTACTGATTAGTGAGATAGGGGGTAAGATTTAATTTAATTGTCAGTAAAAATGATACCCCTGGATTAGATCCCATGGGCGAGAGCAAACTTTTTATTGCACAGAGTATATCATTGTTTCAAGTAAAATTAAAAGATGCTAAAAAGATTAGAGTTTACTATGAGAAGTTAAAAAAATCGGCAAATACAGTATTTTCACTGTTCACGGAGAAGCATTGTTTCTTAATGCAATTATTTAAAAGGCCGTTACATCAGATGAAATGAAACAAGAGAGAAAAAGAAGATGGGATAAAACTTGGGACGTGATGAATATCAAGTGGATAATGAATAAATGTAAGGAATATCGAGAGACCAACAGACGAGGAAAAGTCACAGGTGTGCAAGGTGATAATGCGACTGGTAGGTGCTGGAGAACGAAAACTAGAGCATCTTGTATTTGTAACTACTTACTTTAGAAAAAAGTATTCGCAGGTAATTATTAGCTAAGAATATGTATAAATCGGTCTCGGCAAAAGAAAGAAAAATGAGAAAACGAAGGTATTACTTCCAATGCCTAGAAACGAAAAATTATGGCAACAGTTTAAAGACAAAATGCAAGTTATATAATCTTATAACATTAGAGATCCGAAATCCACTTTTTCAACTGCGTAGATTTCAAAGCAAGAAAAGTTTATTCTTCTGGAAGGGAAATAAGAGATATTGCAGTGAAAGGTTTGGAAAGGAGTCAGAAGAAGCTCCGGATCTTTCCTCGTTTGTTGGGGTCGTTATCTAGGACTAACATTTCTTGGGGTCATTATCTTTATGATATTTACAGTCTTTTGTTTATTTTTTACGGTAATCCCCAACGGGCTTGTACTAAACACGCTGCAAAGGTGGAAACATACCGGGTTAAAACACTTGTGGGTCGCCATCTAGGAAAGATCCGAAGCTTCTTTTGACTTCTGCACTTTAAAGAGATGGTTACTTGGTGGGGAGAGGGCTCGGGTATTTTGTTAAATCATTATACTCTTCGTGGAGGATTTAAAATAATATTTAAGAAGAAGAATTTCTTTTAAGTGGGTTTTGTGAAATGTTACAGCAGCACTGTCAGAGTTTATGGTAGCAATAATTTTCTATTTATGCAAGGATGGCTTTGTATGTAAGACGTCTAAATATGCAAATAAATGGTTTTAGTAATCTGCTTGACCTTCTTCTTGCATGACTGGAACGCATTTTACGCGAAACAGAAAGACTCTATATAACATCAAGAGTGTTGATAGAGCTTTAATAATAATAATAATAATAATAATAATAATAATAATAATAATAATAATAATAATAATAATAATAATAATAATAATAATAACAATAATAATATAAAGAAGTTATGATAAAGAAAGAGATGAGTTCTTTTTTATTGGAATCCATAGATGGATTTTAACTCGAATTATTTTTCTTTAAAAATTATTGTCCGTATCAGTAAAATAAAAAAAACTATCCCATCTATAACACAACATTTTATTCCTCCCTCGCAGTTAATAAAGAGACTGACTAACAGATTACCGTTTACATACTTCTACTGCAGAGGCGAAAGTAATGAAGATTTGCAATTTTGGACAAAAGAAGATACAGATAAAGTAAAAGCCGTTTCTTTTCATGATAATTAGTTTCGTATCGTTGTACTCAATTACGACTAATCAGAAAAATAAAACAACCCTAGTACCCGTATTCATTGCATTAATTATGTATGAGTGAAATTATGAATAACCGGACATTGAAAATAGACGTACCAGTCATGGCTTCCTGAAGATTACAGACGGAAAAATGCAAAGGCATCCAAATTCAACAACAGGCCTGAATAATCCGAAGTCTCCTAATTCCTTTTCAAGAACCGCAGATGGTAAATCAGCTCGCTGAGAAGTTTGTCTAAATATAGGGTGACATAAGATGAATAAATATCTGCCTCTTATTCATCCATAATATGAAACTGTCTCTGAAAGGATAGGAATGGAATGGAATATAAGATTTAGGTCAATGACCAAGTGCTGGGACCTATGGGATCATTCAGCTCTGAAAGGGAAATAGAAAGTAAACTGGAGGAAATCCTCGTATTTGGACTATGAAACGATAGTTAGGAGAGACGGAAAAAAGAATATGAACGGAGGTACTGTAAAAGGAATTAAAGGGGTTGCAGCTGGGGTCCAATGGATGCTGCAAAGAACCCTAAGTAATGCCTACAGTGCACCCCGTGAGGTACACTCATCCCTACAGGGATTAGCGTACTAATCCCTACAGGGTAGTGAAAGGATAAACAACACTTGATTCTAAACTCCTTCTCACAAGAGGTGAAAAGTTAATTTCGCATTACCTCTTGAAATTGGCAATGACGAAGGTTGCTGGGTTTACCAAATTCAAAGCTCAAACTGTCGGCGGAAATGAATGGAGGCTGACTCACATGATTAAAGAGAAAATAGAGCACAGTCCGTGAAGACCGTTTGAAAGGTCACGTCTGACTGATTACTCTGTTGGAACAAAAGGGCGAAAACCTCTCATGGCGGCAGACGCCATTACTGATCCGTAATGGGAAGAGCGACATTGCAATTACGTAGGAAACTGAAAAGAGACGTTCGCCAACTATGAGAGATATTCTAGATTAATTGTAAAGCCTAGGAAGTCTTTACCGAGAGCTTGCCAAGTTGTTCATTCAAATTAAAATGCATGTGACGACTAAAGAGAACCCGTAGCATTTACAGTAAATATTATTCAAATTCTTAGTTATATTCCTTATAAACATAATTTCAGTATATATTGACTAAGTGGATGATGTTGAAATTCTCTGTAATTTTTGCTTGTAAAAACCCTGTTGCCTACAGTGAAAGCTTTTCTGCCATAATAAGAAATCCGCTTCACGTCTTCTTCGTGGTCGAAGGTAAGTTTACTAATGGGCTTCATGTTCAGAAGAAGCGTATTCCGGGACAGAATGGTAAACAATTCTCGAATAAGAAAGTAAATATGTTGACCACCATGGAAAAAGAAGGAAAGAAATACAGTGTTCTCAGTTACATAGGAAATAAACTAGACAGATATGGAACCAGTTCTCGGCATCTGAAATAATACAGAGACACGGAAAGGAAGCTTGGCTAACAAAGCCTTACGGCACTCTTTGAGAAAGGGCTTAAAAGCATGAAGTACCGAGTATCTATCTATCTATCTATCTATCTATCTATCTATCTATCTATCTATCTATCTATCAGAAAAAAAGTAAAATCAATATAGATATAAAATCCAACTGGTAAAGTGATGAAGCCGGATGCAAGGCACGCGTGAGTTTCAGCACGACACCAAATCCCAATTCACTTGCGGATTTATGACATTGACAACTATCGTTCACTTTTATTTAAAATGCTACATGAAAAATGAAATGGCAGTTTCCTGCAGGCGCTCTAGAGGCGTTGTTTTTATGTCATGCACATCATCTAGATACACTGCGTTTTAGTTCTCTGTAAAATAAAACTGACAGTCCGTCCCTCTTTTTCCTGTCCGCCCTGAGATTTTAATAATAAATATTTGAAAAAAAAAAAACTCTGTTATTTAAATGCACTAAAAGTGAAAAATAAATCTCTTGAGACACACCAGGATTTTCTTACACTTAATCATGTCTACAAAAATAAAAGCGTGGGCGCCAAATATGGAAAGAAGCGCTACAAGAAAATAAATATATATATATATATATATATATATATATATATACATATGTATGTATGTATGTATGTATATATATATATATATATATATATATATATATATATATATATATATTTTTTTTTTTTTTTTTTTTTTTTTTTTTCTTTGTAGCATTTCCTTCCATGTTTGGAGCCCACGATTTTATTTTTGTAGACAATTAATTGTAAGAAAATCCTGGTGTGTCTCAAAAGATTTATTTCTCACATTTAGTGTATTTTAGTAAAAGCATGTTTTAAAGATTTTTTTTCATATTTTATTAATTTCGTACTTTTCAGTTTTGACAGAAATTGTAACCGATTTATGATTGTAGCTAACGAAATTGATATCTTGTCGAGCCAAAGAAGGTCTGAAAAAGCCGTTGAGTTATTTACTACCATAGACGTGAAAAAAAATGTAGTTTTTATTTAATTTAAGGTTAAAGTTAGCAATGATCGTGAGTCTGGCAACGCTATATATATATATATATATATATATATATATATATATATATATATATATATATATATATATATATATATATATATATATATATATATATATATATGTATATACTGTATATGTAACCTCGTTAAAATGTGATGTGCACATCAACACATATTGATATTGAAGCCGAAAGCAGGAGGAAAATGTTGTTCCTCGTGGAATGGTTGTTAACCCTGTCACTCCATCGTCTTAGAAGTAAGTATCATATGCTTTAAGAGTGGAATATCTTCTCTTATTCATTTAACCTTTGGATTACTGTTCGTATGTATCAGTGGCGAAATGTATTCACTATGTAATTATACTGGCACATTCATGGATATCGCGTGAAAAGACCATTTACAATGGCATCTATACTGACATGCAATGGGGCTTTCTATGAGAGCGCGTAGACAGCCAACAGCTGGTAGTCATATAACTGGCACTGACTTCTGAGTGGGAGAGAAATGCTGCGAGTTTGTTGCTGTTACACCTTAGATGCGAATTCAGAAAGCTTTCGAACTAAAACTTGCTCTCTCCTTTCATTTCCAGTTACATTGCCATTGACATATGACTGTGCATAAGGGTATTCTAAAGCATCGCACGCCGAAAATCGCATTACCAGACCGACATACAAATTGCACCATTCCAAGACAATAAGCAAGTTAAACAAGTTGAACAGAATATGGAATCTAATACCTACAAGTACGTAACAGGTATTAAGCAATTTACCATTATATTTTGGAATGTTTACCTCCAAGGGAGCGAGTTCGCTGACCATCTCATGTTCAGTAATGCAAGTAAAATGAAGTCACCACATCTCAAGCAATTGCTAAATAAACAGACGGGCGTTTCTTTGTCACTCCTACAAAAGGTCCATAAATAAAGTTGCTAAATAAATGTAGAAAAATTCAAGGCCTCCATTTAAACAATAACGTTAACAAAATAAATCATAACTGTAAAGGTAATTTAAAACAGACAGGGATCAAATCGCCATCATTTGGATCTACTGAAACACTGATTGTTTATTTCATTATAAGGGTGCAGGGACAGGAATAGAAGGACGTATGTATTCTTAGGAATAAGCAAAAAAATAAATAAATAAATAAGTAAATAAATAAATAAATAAATAAATAAAATAAAATAAAATAAATAAATAAAAAAGGGACAGAAAGATGGACTATATATTTAACTTAAGAGAACCGTTAAAATGGCTATTAGAGTTCCTTATCCATTTTTTAGCAGTCTTCACTTGGTGCGTATATTTGGAGATTCCTTTACGAGTATGCTAGGAAGTAAAAGAAGAATATTGGTAAAAATTCACTTGAGGTATTCACGAGCATTTATGACAATGATTTAAGGGTGTTCTGTGGATGTAACTTTTGGTACCAAATTTCTCACTATTCACCTCCAGAAGTCATAATTGATATGACCGCTATGGATTGACTGCGTAGTGATTGCTGGTGATTGAAATATTATTCTTTCCACTGGGGATGATGTTGCTCCTCTACAAGAGGCATGACAAAACTCAATATTGTCTTGAATATATATATATATATATATATATATATATATATATATATATATATATATATATATATATATATATATATATATATATATATATATATATACATATATATATATATATATATACATATATATATATATATATATATATATATATATATATATATATATATATATATATATATATATATATATATATATATATATAATGACATACTTATTGCTGAAGCACAGCCTTTTATTATCTTCATTATTTAATCGACTTTTATATGACCACTGCAGCTTATATAGTACGCATTCCCATTTCTATGTTTATTTCCCATACAGCTATTATCCCTGACTTTCTTGTCATGACTGCCACTTTTGTTACTATCAATAATTAAGGTATTAAAATTGTCTGAAATCATGTAAATTCTGTTTGCTCAATGTTGAATATTTTCCGCTTAAACAGAGAACAAAGACTTTTACTTGTTGAAGATTTCCTTAAGTTACTTGTAAGGAGATCCGATACTCATTTTTTGCCAACAAGTTTGTAATCTCTTTAACAATAAACGAATTCTCTCTCTCTCTCTCTCTCTCTCTCTCTCTCTCTCTCTCTCTCTCTCTCTCTCTCTCTCTCTCTCTCTCTCTCTTATTTGGATCAAAACGCCATTCTTCCTTTATGGGCTCTCCTTCATTTCTGTTGGCCTTCTTGGGGTAAATTGTGCTGCAACCTAATTTCTTTTTATCACTGGGTGGTCTTTGGCTGTTGTTTAGCTAAATGATGAGATTATTACTGGAAGACTCCCACAAAGACCATCAATGGTTGTTTTTCTGCGTCCATGAATAAGGACCATCTAAAGACTTTTTTTTTTTTTAGCTGATGTGGGCTTCTTCGATTTCCATAATGGGATATCTATGATCGTTATCCCTAATGGGAATTCCAGCAACTTTTGTTGCCTTTGTTTCCAGTTTCTAAATTCTTCGTTATCATAAAAGAAAACATGCTTCTCTGCAAAGTTCGGTGCTAAGAATTAATGTAGAAACAGCGAAAAAATCTGTCGTAACCGAGATGATACCAAAATATTATATACAGGACGTGGTATTTGATGCAAAAAAATAAATAAATAAATAAAATAAAATAAAAAAAAAGTTGAATGTTCATATGATAAACGATGCTAATCGCCAAAAGATCCCCTTTCAACCTCCGTAATGAAAGGACGCTTGCACTCTGGGTGATCAGAATAAGGAGTGATTAAAATGCTCCCATCATGGCAGCCTTGTGATCAGGGTACTTGCCTCGAGACTACAGTAACCCTGGGACATCCAGCAAACCCAAAGTATCTCTCTCTCTCTCTCTCTCTCTCTCTCTCTCTCTCTCTCTCTCTCTCATAAAAATACATGCTTCTTATCAATTCTGAAACCCGGGAAACGTTAGGCATGATCATCTCTTCCAATATCCTTATAGAAGGTTCTTGAAGTTATTGATCTCGAGAGACGTTGTCACATCATAAGACTTGACATGATGAATATTTAGAGAAACCCAGAACATACAATGTGACAGAGTGACAAAAGCTTCCTGAAGCAATGACGAAAGTGTTTTTCATCTTTTATTATTTCCTTAACAATGCGGAAACATAAATCATATCTATTCGAGAATCATAAGACTTTACTATAAGCATATATTTTTATGTGCTTGTTATGGGCATCGTTTAAATTTGTCACCATACCAGTCCGCTGCAATGGTTTAGAAAAATAACTGAAAAGTCTTTCTTTGAAATGGTAAGGTTCCAGTCTTCACAGTTATCATCCTACTAGATACCTTATTTAGCCAGGAAGTTAGATATTGGTAGACATTTAAAGTGAATACACCCAATTTCTTAGCAATAATAGTGGCTGTACCTCACTCAAGAGCGAATGGAGCTAGATACAGCGGCATGTCCAGCCCCACAGCGCTTCCAAGTACATAATTATCTGCAAGAGAAGTCTGTAAAGCCAATTCTCTTTCATAGTTTACTGACTTAAACACAAAGATTTTGCAAACTGCTGGATAAAAATGAACACTGGCGCTGCTTTTCAAGCCTAAGAGCAACTTCATAAAATACCTCCCTTTTTAAGAAAGCGCAGCTCACTTGTCAATATCCCTCTTCAATAACAATAGTGCCACATGTCTTCATGCACAAAAGACAAGGTAAGCTCCTTATGGCATAAGAGCTTTCACTCTTAGGTCGGATGTGGCACGGATTGCTCGTATTGCGGAATAAAACGTGATGCAAAACATAGCTCATTTACTTCCTTCACATATTGACCAATCTTTTAATTAAACCTTCAAATTCTAATTGAATATCCTGTTACAAAGTGGATTTGAAAACATTAAATCGTTCATAGTTAGCAGTCGAGTACCGATTAATCCACATTTTTCAGAAACAATCTAAAATGGTCGTGGATGCCCTTACACCGTAAATTCTCAGTATATTATTTAAATGGTTGCGCTAATTACTCAGAGACAATTGATGGTAAAAAATGTAGCTGTTTCCACATAGTTACAAATATTTTCATGAGAACGAACGTGTTGATTCTCCTTGCGTAAAAACAAAATAATAAAACTAAAGGTGTCAATTTCTACTCTGTCAGTTACATTATGATTTTTCCTTTATGTTTAAAAGTAGAGGCATTTTGTGTTCAGTAGAAATTGAAATTTTCAGTACATACTTCACATCATATTTTCATGGTCTACATGTTTTTCATAATTCTAGGGCTTATATTTTTTTATTATATAATACATATTTCCCGTTACAGCAAATATTACTTCAATGATTTCCTATTTCCGAAGCTAAATGACTACACGATAAAGATCCAAGGAAAAATTATTGCTTCTGTATGAAATTACCTAGACCGCGCTCATCATAAAAGCTGGATCTAACGAACTGATTAATCATTCAAATTCCTCAGCATTACTTCTCTAATCAAAAAAAGAATTTGGAATCAGCAGTAGACAAATTCCTGGGTCCCCTCTTAACGGCCTTTGATGGTCCCTTGGAAGTCCTTCACTAATTACTTCATCACTTCGTTAAACAGGAGCCAAACCCAGCAAAAGGGAATGGAGATTAGATCAGCCTATAATTTACAAGATGAGCAACGCCAAATATTAAAGAGCGTCCTTAAAGGGATTCTGCCGTTTCAGCTACTGCTCATATTTTAAGGGATGGTCGAACTGATAAGAACGGACAGGGACACTCGTTATATTTAGTAATTTGCTCCGTTACCCCAATGGCAGTTAACTTGAATTTCGTCAGGGTATTCCTCATAAGACCAGCAAGGGACTGTAATTTGTTCAAGTCAAAGTTAAATATCAGAAGAAAAAGATAATCTAACCTAGTTAGCATCAAGGTTCCTAGTCCCCTGCTTGGCTTCTTAAAAAATAACATCATAAGCAGGTGATCAACCACTATCAGTTCTCCGTCTTCTTCGAAATAATGAAAACAACATAAAAGTATAAGGGATTCTGAATGATTATAAAGTAGAATTCAACATTCAATATAAGCTGGATTTGTGTATTTGCACCTTTTTATGGTTTTTATAGGGGATAATTTTATTGTTATTTATTTCAAAGATTAAACGCTAAAAATTGTTATACGTGCTCTTATCAATTTTCAAACATCACTTGAAAGCTGTGAACAAGAACAATGAAAACTGACTTGAATCTATATTATTCTGTATTTTGTTTTTGCAAAAAAATAATTATCAAGAACAAGAACTTCGATAGCGATTTTCTTGGAAAAATGAATAAATCTCCAATTGTAAAACTCACATGACAGCTCTGTTCTAATGAGATTATTTAGAGTCTTCATAACTGTTTGTTATGGAATGGTAGTTTGACCTTCGGCTGACCTAATTTTCGTCATTTAAACTTTGAAATTCTTTGCTTTTGAGTCAGCACCGATACCTATTGTTAATTTTCATGTATTTTGAGACACTTTAAGAGGAAAAAATTTCCATTAATTTGAACTTGGCCTTCCACAGGTGAAAAGTTGCTGAAGATATTTTCGTTATGTACCCTATCACTTCATTGGTAGTATAGCGGAATGTTGCTTATTATTAGATGGTGACTGAGATTTATTAGTATATCACGAGAATATCTTTCAGTGTGATATTTCTCCCAATGCTAGTTAGCCATTCACTTCTCTGGTAAGCATGCTCAAGGAAGGCTATCGTCTGCTGTTATTCAAGTAAGCTGCAATAGAGATTGATATGCTTGGTGTCATTTTTTCCCCTGACCGAACTTTCTAAACGACGGGTCCCAAATGTAGAATAATAGAGGAAAACGGATAAAAGGCCCAGTTTCAGCCTTTCCTTAAGTTGCTGAGAGATGTTATAGTCATTCATGACGCTATCAATGACAGTTCGATCTGTAATGAAGCCGTTAATAAAATTCTGGCAGGAATGATTGCTGTTGCTCAAATCAGACAAGAATGATTTCAGTTTTATGCAATCAATTAATTCACCATGCAACTGTCTTGCGTAACTTAAATCGCTGGGGAATTCAAAATAAGTGAAAAGTGCTTCATCTCTGGACAGGATTGAGATCTGGGATAGTGAATTCAATATTGAGGGGTATTTTTCGCTTGATATTTGTAAGTATAAGAAAAGTCACCTGTGTAAAAGTTGCTTCATAATTAACAAAGTATTACAAACTTACCAGTCAGTTCTACTGGTGGATATAGGATGCGATCAGTTCTACGAACTTAACCTGAATTCGACAGGCATCAGCTTTGTTGATGGCCGAATGGTGAAGACGAATCTCCAGCACTGCGTCTGAGCCAAAGGCCAAAGTTTGACACTTTTCAGTTATAATTCACTTTGGTTTCAATTCCGGAGGTACAGAGGATTTGATATTAAGTACTATTTGTTAGTTAGTGTATATATATATATATATATATATATATATATATATATATATATATATATATATATATATATATATATATATATATATATATATATATATATATATATATATATATATATATATATATATACATACATATATATATATATATATATATATATATATATATATATATATATATATATATATATATATATATATATATATATATATATATATATATATATATATATATATATATATATATATATATATATATATATATATATATATATATATATATATATATATATATATATACATACATATATATATATATATATATATATATATATATATATATATATATATATATATATATATATATATATATATATATATATATCTTTGTACAAAATACATTTTTCTTGGCAATTTAACCGCTTAATCCCCGTTTCCTTTCACATCGATAACCCATAAAAAAGATTGCTTTTATCGCCAAATGGTTTTTTCTTTACATCAATTTCTTTCAGTTGAATGGACTTCAATTCACCAGCGCTCCAGGTACAGCTGGCCTTAATAAAAATCGGGGTAGGAATTGTCAACAAAACGCAAAATAATGTCTCTTGAGAGATTGTGGGACGTTTGCCGGCTCGGAGTATCTGGTGTCTACTTCTTTAATAATGCAAACTAATATTTATTCCATTTTCCTTTCTTAAGTTGCTTCTGTTAGGAGAGAAAACTTTTTTCAACGTTGATAAAATTCATTTCATCACTTTTGTCAGAACGGCGATGTCAGTTGCTGAATCTACACTGATTAAGGAAGGCTATTTTATATCCATTCTTTTTTTTTTTTTTTTTTTTTTAATCGAGGATGTACTTTCAGACTGAAATGAAAATTAAATATAGAATGAGTAACCAGAAAATCTTGATTTTACTTACTGTCCCTTACGAGGACACTTGAGTACCATAAAATCTAAAAGACAAAAACCGGAAATGGTTTTGTAGCATTCCCTTCTCAAATGGCACTATAGCAATATATACTCATAAAGAGAGAGAGAGAGAGAGAGAGAGAGAGAGAGAGAGAGAGAGAGATTATCTAAATTCTTCAACAACAGGAAATTTGATAGTCGCCAGCATATTTCGCTCACTCTTCTTGTTTTTATTATTATTTTACTGAAAGCATTAGTTTATATAAAATCTTTCGTGAAATGAATCTCAGTTTATTTTCGTACTTATTTTATTTTATATAGTTGTGAATATCATTTTGTGTTCATCGGTGTCCAGTCAATCTTGTATTCTTTTTTTTTTTTTTGGTTTATCCTTATAGGTTGTTGTTGATACGACACTTACCACCTCAAATTACCTTCTTTGAATAGAGGGGAAATAGTTTTCATAAGGTTTTTTAAGGTCTCTTTCCCGCTGAATTAGATTTATCTGCGTTTGTTATTCCACTGACTGTCTCCTCCTCTACATTTCCATTGCTTCTCTTGCCTTTCTTTTTCCCTTTTCACCATTAGCAACCATATTATCAAAGCATTCTATATTTTTAATGCCTCATTAATCTTTCTTTACAGTCAAAGAAAGATTTTCCTGGCGCAAAAAGAACCTTTTCTAGAAACCCTCGGTCATACCATTTGCTGTTACTATAACTAATGTCTGGTGCTCGTTTTCTGGTGGTTCGTCTATCAACTTGGTATTTTTCATTCTTTCTCCTTGATGTCCTTTATGCTGTAAGAGCAACTGTTCTCCATCACTTAAAAATTATATAACATATACATATATGGTATTGATTGATTTCTATATTTTTTGTTCTGTACTGAAGTATAATTGCAAGAATATGGGAATAATCTTAATTATTAATAACCATATTCTCCCTTTATCTTTTTAAACTTCATAATTTGAAGTATTATGCGTTCCATATTGAAACTAGACCGTCTTCCGAATATTTACTTTGCTTTTAGAAAGCCCATTTGAAAATTTATTTTAGAAACCTCTTCAGATAATGGGAAAATTTTATACTGTATGTCAAGCTACCAGTTATCAACCTTTTTATTTCATTTCACGAATGCATGAAATTAGAGCTGATTATACCGCAGTTGATAATAGTACGGAACGTCCGGTAACAAACCAAGAATTGGTTGGACCATGATTTCTCAGAACACGTATAAGATGTTTAGAGTGCCTTTCCTTTATCAAGTTAGGCAGACTGACAAAATAACCACATCAACTAAAACTCGTATTTAGATGAAAATCTGTTCACTCACTTTTGCGTGTTCCTATATGTGAGCGTTAACTTGGCCGTTACTCACGTGATGAAGATGCCTGCTTGTGTATGAAAAAAAAAAAAAAAAAAAACGGTCGCATGTAGCCCCAGAAAGCTGTACCAAAAAAACTATAGACTCGTTTCCACAATAACCTCATCTGATTTTCAGGTAAGAGATAAAATTTCTAAATCATTCTATTAGCTAAGGTTTCGTAAACAAAAATATGACAAGTTGGAATGCCACCAAGATTTTGTATTTGGTTACTTTTGCATGTGGATTTCCTTCGACCTAAATGGGCCTCTTCTGACTGGAAAATGTAATTAATAGTTGACGAATTTTTGTAGAAATAAATAAATAAAATAATAAATAAAAAAGTAAAAATATATACATTTATGAATTATATCAATTCATAGATAAATAAGTAATAAATATATCAATAAAAAATAAGAATATATTAAGATAAATAAAATTATCAAAAAATAAATAAACTCAATATATAAAGTATTTTTCTGATTTCTTTTACAAAAAGGTCTAGTATTGCACCAGCCCCGGTGTTTTTTTTTTTTTTTTTTTGTATTTGTCATGCCACTAGGTTAGGTTAAGCTGGGTTAAGTTGGATTAGATTGTTTCTTTCAAGGAAATAATTTGGGTGTGGGAAACATAATGAGGTTATTTTCAAGAAAATTCGATGGTTAGTTTTTAAGATATGGCGTCCCGCTTTTTTTAGGGAAAGGTTCCGATACTCGGTTACATCTCGGGAAAATGCCTCCCGGGACGGCCAACTAGACTTACCTCCCCTCAGAGATGCGAAATAAATTGCAGGTTACAGAGACAAAATAACTCGCTCGTATGATGAGACTTCGAGGTGGCCAGTTTTGGTTATTGCAATAGTTTGGTATCCTGAAGTTGCATTTTTTTTTTTTTTTCGTGCATTCACTTTCCGAGTTAAAGTGTGTGGATTACCTCTCTTTTTCCTAAGAAGAAGTTTATTTTTGTAAATTTGCTTTTCGATTTTCCCCTTCTTTTGGTGTTTGCTTCAGAATTACTTTTGAAGTTTACCAAGTGTCACTGCAGCCTAAGAAGATACAGGTTAAGGTCACGTAATAAGCAAGTCACTGAATAAAATTTCATATAGAATTTAAGGAAACTGAATTAGAGTCGGCATC
The DNA here is from genome assembly GCA_039081455.1 of Macrobrachium rosenbergii. Classification (NCBI taxonomy): domain Eukaryota; kingdom Metazoa; phylum Arthropoda; class Malacostraca; order Decapoda; family Palaemonidae; genus Macrobrachium; species Macrobrachium rosenbergii. The sequence continues at coordinate 29,656 of JANJGK010004099.1, read as the reverse complement.
TTGAGAATCTCAAACCGTGTACAATCAGTCTACAGTAGCTGAAGACAAAAGGTAAACGAGCACAGGGGTCTAAAAATGTTCATACTGAATTCTCGCTGTTGCTTGTTTTTATAAATAAGGGTGAACTGCAGGATCTGAAATTCACTTAACCCTCAAATGTAGACGAAGGTGTAATTTTAGAGGCTTATGATCCAGAGATGTATAGAGACATTTATGCAACATAGTAAAGGGCACAAGAAAACTAATGAAATGTTTACCAGATTATGGAGTAACAGAATGTAATACACATGCCAACCATTTAGTTTAGTACATAAAGACTGTCTGGTTAGTATATGCAAGCTATACTTTGTAGAGTGAGAGAATTGTTAACTTAGACGAAAGTAAAAAGACACACAAGAAAGGTTTGAAAAAGCATTAAAAGTTCTTTATATACCCAGAAAGGTTTATATTTTAAGGTAATACCGTATCAGTTTGCAAAGGAGCTTTAGGAAAAATTGTGAAGAGACTACGCAGCATGAAGGAGAATATGTCAATGTTTGAAGAGGCAAAATACCCTTCGCATAGCTGATGAAATCCTTAGCCTCATCGTTGTGAATCCTGATTGTGCTGTCAAAATAAAATGAACACTTTGAAAGAGAATTGGATTTGCTTTGCTGTTGACTATTCATTTTTCTGTTATTCGGTGATGTACGGAGTTGATAGGTATATGATTATATTTTCCATTACCTTACATATGAAATATTTCACTGTGTATGCCTGTGTATTCATTTATTTTTTATCAAGATATTTTGTTTCAAGGCTGATTTTTGAAATCCCTTGAAGTCTCCAATAAGACTTGGTCACTGAACGTTTGCCGTCTTTCAAAATAAAGCTTCGCTAAACCAAGTTACCAGAGTAGAGCTATTTGTCTGTTACCGAAAACAATATCGCTATTAGAGCAACTCTCTCTCTCTCTCTCTCTCTCTCTCTCTCTCTCTCTCTCTCTCTCTCTCTCTCTATGTGTGTGTGTGTGTGCGTGTGTGTGTGTGTGAGTGTGTGCATAAAATGAAAATAAGCTATAATCAGATAACTGAGCATTAGTTTATACCATTAGCTGATGTGTATTCGCGTGCAGTAGTGTTTTTTAACTCTGAAAACAAAGAGTATAAAAGACTTTTTCTCTTATTCTTTATCCGTTGAGTTGAGACCTCTAACGAAAATAAGTTTTGCAGCAGAGCCTCGCTTTTGTCTTTGTAACCTGCAATTTATTTCGCATCTCTGAAGAGAAGATACATCAAGTCGGTCGTTTCGGGAGAACGGCCAGGATTATGTGGCCTTCTGCCGCTTGCTCTCAGAAAAAAAAAAAAAAAGAGGAAAAATACTTTACATACTATATTTTCATGTTTTTTTTTTTTATTTTGTTTATTTATTTGTTTTTGTATTTATCTATTTATCTATGTATTTGGTAATTAATTTGTTTTAATAATTTGATTTTATTGTTTATTTACTCATTTATTTTCATTACCTATCTATTTTTTACTTATTCATTAATTCCTATAAAACATCACGAAGTGTACATTTTCCATTTTTTACCGCACGCTCTCCTTTCCTCTCCATGAGGCGGCAGCATGCAGAAAATGGATAATGAATTTAATGTGTGTGCTTTACCCGGACATCAAGTAGGCAACAACGGTCTTTAGTTCAAACAAATTCATTGCGTAAGTTTCTATATTTTACAAAATATGTGGAAAGTTAGGTGAGAAGGAACTATTATATTTTACTGTTAAAATAGACTCCTGAGAAAAGAAAAAAAATAAACTCTGAAATGTACCATGAATACTTCTTGGTAGTGTTCCAACTTATCCCATCTTCTGTTCACGAAACCTTAGCTGATACAACAATTCAGAAATTTTATTTCTCGCCTACAAATGAGGTGCCTCTATTGAGTAAGTGATTACATGGTTCTTAAAGTACAGGTTTCTGAATCAAATGCAAGGTTTTATTTATTAATATGCACTCAGGTACTAACTTGTATACCTAACACCTAACAAAATTTTAATTTGATAGTGACTTCTGGTTAATGAGGTCATTTTGCCATCCCGCATATTCTAAAAAAAATTAAAAGAATTACACATTCTGAACACCTTTTATGTGTCATAGAAAATCATGACTTGCCATTTCTTGGTTTGTGGCATTCATTACTGATCAACTATAGTTCAGTGAACTCTATTTTCGTGTATTCCTGAATCCTGAAATGAAATAGTGATTGGCTGCGTGAAATACTGTCTCTTAAAATATTCCAGTTGCTTGAAAATATTTCTTAGATAAATTTTCAGATGGATTTCCCATAAAAAAACAAACATTCGTAAGATGGTATAGTTGCAATAGAGAATACATTACACTCTAAAATACAACTGCAAAGATGAATGCCATTTAGAAAGGGTGAGTATGGTTAGTAGGAATAAAGAATAATTCAACTCTTGTAGGTTTAATTCAGTACTAAAAAAAAAAAAAACAAGTAGAAAATGATAGAAATTAGTCGGTAACATGAATGAAACTTGGGCTCCTTAAAATGATCGATGGCAGTTGCTCTCTTGACACAAAGGCCAGCAGGGAGAAAGAAAGGAAATTGCCCGGATGATAAATGAAATACCAGATCGTGGACACCATACATTATTAATGGTAGCAGCAAGTGGTATGGCTGAGGGTGTCCAGTAAAGGTTTTTTTTTTTTTCCCCACGAGGAGAACCTTTCTTTGACAGTAGTGGAGGATAAATGAGGTTTTGAGGGTATAAGACAGTTGATAATAAGGTGATTAATAGCGATAGAAAAATACTACAAGAAAATAAATATGAACACAGCAAACAAATCAAATAAATGGAAAGTGAAAACACAAAGGAAAAAAGTAGAGGGAAAGGAGATCAGTAGAATAAAAAAAAATAAAGATATTCAAGATGAGAGGGGAAGATATACTAAGAAAATTTAAATACTGTATAAAAATTATGAAAGAAAATTAATCCTCTATTCTGAAAAAAAAGTAATGTAAAACAAGAATCTCGTAAACACTAAAGTAAAAGGACAAATAAAAAAAATACAAAAACAACTGGACATCAGTGACCTCAATAAATATCCCTAGAAAATGAAATAGAATACTTATGAAAATGTATGAATATTCATTACAAAAAAGATTCTATATATACCGTAATTTGCAGTATACGATGAAAACAAACACACACACACACACAAACACACACACACACACACACACACACACACACACACACACACATATATATATATATATATATATATATATATATATATATATATATATATATATATATATATATATATATATATATATATATATATATATATATATATATATATATATGTATGTATGTATATATATATATATATATATATATATATATATATATATATATATATATATATATATATATATATATATATATATATGTGTGTGTGTGTGTGTGTGTGTGTGTGTGTGTGTGTGTGTGTGTGTGTGTGTGTGTGTGTGTGTTTGTTTTCATCGTTAACGGAGGAAAAACCAGATATTCCGAGCCGAAATATGTACCACAGTTTCTTAAGAGACTTTATTTTGGAAACTCTTATTCTGATTTGGGTAAAGGCCACCTGTAACTGGAGCGTTTGTGAATTTCAGTTCATTTAACTGAAAAGAATTGCCGACGTGAAATATGTTACTATTTTCTAAATAAATGTTTCTTGTTTCACACCATTTGGCGGGCTGGAAGCCTTTACGACGGTAGTAGATGATCTTAAAATAAAGATGAAAATTTAACAAATAATTCTGAGTTGTAGATTTTTGCAGCGATGTATAAGAAACAGCCCTTCTTTTTTACTCTCACTTTTATTGAGTGCTTGTAAATATAAATCCTCCTACTTTAACACAGTGCCAATGGGTGTAAGGCATAAAGCCCAAGGGGACAGAATACATGAACCCTCGCCTCACTGGAGCAGCACTGGAACAAGATCGAAAAATAATGGTTTTTTCCGAAGAAGGACAAGGGAATTCGTCATAAGGAGCAGGTTCGCTCTGGCGTATAATGAAACGGTTCTGATTCACCTCTAAACGAGGTAACAGTTCTTGATTATTATAACGTTTAACACTATATCACCAGTCCTCCCAATTTTTTTAGTTTTTTTTTTTTTTATTACAATCGACTATATAATCTGATCTAAGTTGTTCCTTTTAAAATCCATCTATATGGCTAGCATATGAATCATTCCTTCAGTGAGCCTCTCTCATTCTTTCTTTCTTCCTATTTTATTTTAGGTACAATTTATTCATTATTAATAACTCTAAGAGAGTTATTAATAATGAATAAATAATAATAATGAGTGAATGCCTCAAAAATGTATTCAGTATTACTTTTATCCATTTAAAGATGCCAAAGATTGAATTCTACTTCCTGTTGTTTTCTGTCAAAAGATCAAGAGAAAGGGTGATAACTCTCTCCCCTGTCCACTGTTACAATTGTTATCTATTGATACGCTGCCATTTGGCAGATTGCGTAAGTCAAGAAGGTAGTGCACAATCGGGTGATGTCTGAATCTTAAGCATTCTTTACTATTGTTAACGACAGTTAATCTAAGACTGCCTTTGCCAACAGAAGGCAGAACTGGCTCCACTGTGGATTTTGTTTTCATTTATTGTACAGCTGTTCCAATTCTGTCCATTAGGTCACTGTGAGGTAATTTATGGATCATGCATCAGAGTGGGAATTTTAGATATGCTAATATTCGGGAAAAAACTGGACAAGACAATAAAAAAACTAAATGCAAACATTATGAATATACCCATGAATGTTATTATGCTATCTCATAAGAAAGATGAAATGATAGAAAAAATCCTTGGTGGCTATTAGACATTTCAACCCATTGGAAAAACCCCAGTTAATAAACAAAAAGGAAATAGATGTAACTTGGTGGATGCATTCTGGTGCTAGGGATGACGCTTCTCTCTCTCTCTCTCTTGTGGAAGTGAATAATGAACTATATTGTTATTGTGGACCTGCATTGCCCATTACACTGGTTTACCCTCTGAGGTCCATTATATTCCATCTATCATTCCCCACAAACTTTGCCCACATGTACTTAGATTCCAGGATGCCATTAATTCTGAGTTCACTGATTTCCTGTTGATATTATCAACAGGTTTCAAGATAGGCTTTGGATTCTGAAATATGAATTTACTCCTTAAGGCCTTGATATTTACAAAGAACGGTTTTTAATATTCGTATCTCAGGGCGAGTAGCCTGAAGAGTAGAGCTACATTTGCAAGCTGGAACTTTTTGAAAGGCGATGCAGTGGTACAACCTAGCTTTATCTAGGACCCTCTCATAATAACCTGATCTGGAAATACAAATCCATTTGGCCCACGGAAAAGGAGTCCTATATCAATGTTCTGTCATTTTATAAAAAATTGTCTTTTCTGTTTTTCTCGACTTCGTAACTTATCAATCTGTTAAAGTGAGCAGGCTAAATTAATATATTCAATTGGCTATTAGCCCACAATAAAGACTAAACCATACCTATTTTGGTTATTGGTTTGTAATGATAATTTTAAAATCGAATATAATTAGCTAGATGGCTATCGACGGCTGCTTAGTATATAGCTACATACAGGTTAGGTAGATAGCGTCAAACTTCAAGGTAAGCAATAAGCATAAAGTTGTTTGAGTTGTTGAGGTTGAGGGGTTGTTTTAAGTTTGGAAGCTGCGATCAAGGTTAGGTTAGGAAGTAACCCTGAAAGTACCACTGGAACGACGACTGGACCAAGGTTTAGGGGGGTATAGTAAGGTTAAGGGACTCCCGAGTAACTAGGGTGCATAGGTTTAGGATATATGGTGACCTAACCATTGCCACATTTTCCTGCTTTTTATTTTATTCCTTTGCAGTTTTCCTGGTAACTCAAAAGGTCCATGTATCAAGTTCCAAAGAAGCTATAAGATAACCCAACTAAACCAGGTATTTATGTCCAGTGGACATACTTCTATTCAAAGGAGTACCTTAGCTGGCTTTTGTTCATTTTGTTTTCTCATTAAGACCTTCCCTGAAGGCTGTTACCTTTATGCAGCTCCAGTTTTTTTCTTATTTTGTCCTCCCTTTCCTTTTCCTTCCTCCCCCTTTTTTTTCGATAATAATAGTTTAATATTTAGTACCAGTAGTTCTTTCCTTCCTTTCCTTCATTCTAAGAAGTTTAGAAAACTCTTAGGAACTCATGCCAGTGTAGTTGTCTTTATAATCTCTCTCTCTCTCTCTCTCTCTCTCTCTTCTCTCCTCTCTCTCTCTCTCTCTCTCTCTCTCTCTCTCTCTCTATCGAATACTTTTGTTTCAAAAGAGTTATTCATATGGTTTTCTAACATTAAGTTTTCGAATGTGGATAACCAGTAAAGAAGAGATATTCCTGTAAAGAATCTAACGATCTCCGTACAGTAATTTACCCTAATAAGAAAAAGTTAAGTATACTTTACTTTACCAGACCACTGAACTGATTAACAGCTCTCCTAGGGCTGGCCCGAAGGATTAGATTTATTTTATGTGTCTAAGAACCAATTGGTTACCTAGCCAACGGGACCCTACAGCTTATTGTGGAATCCGAACCACATTATAACGAGAAATAAATTTCTATCGCCAGAAATAAATTCTTTTAATTCTTCACTGGCCGGTCGGAGAATCGAACGCGGGACCAGCAGAGTGCTAGCTGAGAATGATACCCCACCCGTCCAATGAGGTACTACCCTATTAAGAAAGGGGTGGAATTTTCGTCTCCCGAAACCATAAACTACCTTCAGAAGGGATATCGCTGCACTTAATACTTCGTGTAATATTTGAGACAGAAGGAGAGAAAACAACATTACAGGTCCTTATGATTTCATAAGTTTCTCCTCCCTTTGACTTTTATGTGTTATGTATAATTGATTATGTTCCTAGCTGTAAAATTATTTTGTGAGATCATTGCTTTGGTCTTTAAGAATAAGACGAGATAGAAGAAGAAGAAGAAGAAAGCCTAGAATATTCTCTGATCCCTAGTTTTCTTGAGACATTTATATGAAGAATAATTACCGACAATAGCTGCTGACTTTTCTTGCTGGAGGTTGGTAGACCATACATTTTCATCATAAACAAGATGGTTGGAAGATTGCAATTTTACGAGATAATTACTTTGTAAGAGCATTTTGTCTTCTAATTTTTGTTTCCTGGAGCATCGTCTGTTAAGGTTGTATTTCCTGAGGCATATAGTTCAGTATTAAAATGAATCTTTAGTTTTATAAGCAAGAGTTATGGTCTTGTCAAATTGCATGAAGTGCAAACCACGGCTTGAGCATTGGGCACAGGGAGTCTATTTTATTTCCTTACAATTTATGAAGAGTGAGGTAAGAAACGTTAGCAACAAGTCATAAGCGTGTAATGACATATCCCAAAATACAAAAGTAAATAAAAACAAGTTCTATTGTTCACTAGTGAATGGTAATACTGAAATTCCATTACAACTGATATCCGTTCATTAAAATACATTTATTAGATATTAAAAACTGGTTGTATAAAATTATATGGAGGCCAAAACTTATCTGTGCTTTTGGCGTGAAAGTGCCAAAGACTAAATGAACTTGCAGTTCAAACAGGGAAACCCTTATTTAACAATAAATAAAAGGGAAACATCAGAGGAGATAATCATAGTGCAATGCTGTGAGAAATGTAAAGGAACACGTGGTCAGTGGAACGATGGGGATAAGGGTGTTTGGGAGAGCATTATGATGTTCATGTAGTCCTAGTGTTTTATCTTTAACATGTTTAATATACTCTATACTCATACCATGTTTTTATGGTGATACATGATTCATCTCTCTCTCTCTCTCTCTCTCTCTCTCTCTCTCTCTCTCTCTCTCTCTCTCTCTCTCTCTCTCTCTCTCCCACATCTTAAAGATCTTCACTATACTTTTTTTTCAGTAACATCTTACGTGCCCACAAACATTTCTTTTTTTCATGTGATGAATTTCTCATTTATTTTTTTACTATGCATTCTAATTTCTGTTTACAGTTACGCAAGAAGACGCTCCCAAGCACAATACGTCGGGCAGCAGGAAGAAGCTCAGGCAATTGAGGTGATCAAATTGATTTGAACAAAACAGACCTTGGTACCTTGTTAACTGTCATTTCAGTATGAAGAACAGTCGTAAATGATGAATCAAATATGGCACCTACCTTTTCGCATTGGTAAGTTAGGTTTATTGAAGTTCTTCTCCATAAATATTCGCTTAATACACTTGTTTGTTAGTTTTTTGTAAAAGAAAAGTATTCAGATGGCTATTTGTCTGTTCGTCTGCACTTTTCTGTCCGCCCTCAGATCTTAAAAACTACTGAGTCTAGAGGGTTGTGAATTGGTATGTTGATCATCCACAATAAGCTGTAGGTTCCGTTGCTAAATAACCAATTGGTTCTTAGCCACGTAAAATAAGTCTAATCCTTCGGGCCAGCCCTAGGAGAGCTGTTAATCAGCTCAGTGGTCTGGTTAAAACTAAGGTATACTTACCTTAAGTCAATCGGACTTCGGGATCCTGGAAGTCAGTCAAGAGTGATTGTGGAGGGCTCCTTTCATTTGTCATTTACACTAAACCCAAAAACCCTACACGTTATCTAAGTAAACCTGAAAGCATCTTTTTCATTTTCTTATTCGGAAACCGATTCCTCATTATGATGAACGTTACAAATCCCGATTAGCTTTTCAATGACACCATTAACACAACATCAAATCATCTCGACTGTAATTCTTAAAACAATAACGGTATTAATCGGGTATGCATCCACGGGTCACCTACTCCGAGGTGCTAGTAATAAATATGGCAGAAGCTCAATGGGGACGCCGTGTTTAGTACTAGCCCCTCGGGGATCAAAGTATTATATACACCCATTTCTATATATTTCTATATATTAATAAAGGATACCTTTGATCCCCGAGGGGCTACTACAAAACATGGCGTCCCATTGAGCTTCCGCCATGTTTAGTACTAGCACCTCGGGGTAGGTGACGCGTCGGTAGATACATACCGTGTTATTTAATACCAACCATAACACCTACTTTTAACTCCAATAACCGCTTACATAAACATTTTCAAAAATTACTATTCGTTTATAATTGTCCTTACTGTAAGCGCTACGTTCAGCAGTTATGCTTCAAAACAATAAATCTGTGGACACAGTGGTGCTGTCTCTTCATTCAGAATTTTATGTTTCCACTTGCCTGTTTCATCCAGTTTCTTTTACTCACTAATTCATTTAATCTTATTTGCTACTCTTCCTCCCTGAGCATTCAGTTTATTCATTTTATATTCGTCATCTCTAACTTTCTCCTAGTCTTCCTTATTATTTTTGTTGTATTCCTTCACCCAGTCTTCTAAACTGTCTCACAATTTCATCTTTTCTCTTATTAAATCACTAATTCACAACAACGTCACACACGTTTTCTTTTTCTTTTTGGTAAAGACGGCGCATGCGTAAAACAGAGGTAAAATACTGAACATTTTTCTGAAACTTTGCTAGATTTCGAGTAACTTAATTACGTTGATGGCATCTTTGGCGCAGGTGAGAAGGAGTGAGAGGAAAGAGAGAAATGGAGAAGAGATTCCTTTTTTGATACTATCAAATCCTCATTTCAAGCTGTTGACCCGATTCCTAATGCAGTGTCAACATTCACCGAGGATATCTTAAGACGAGTGATAAAAAGAGCTTTTATTATTATTATTATTGTTAAAATCGAGTGAGATTCACGAGTCTATTACTTACATCAGACGACTTGCTCGGAAGGGATCTCCTTGCACTTCGAGAATCGCATTCACGGAATTTATTTTTCCTATTCTAGAAAATTACAATTAAATAGAGTTAATTTCTAGTTCTCAGCAGTAATATCGAAATAAGAAATAAATAATATAAGACTGAATCTATTTGACCTCAGCAAGGCTTGTGTTCTCTTGAACGCTCACTCTTTGCGAAGCTAAAAAATGTATTATCATATCGAAGCAATTTTTCATTCGTGAAGTTCCCAGAAGGCTTTCAAAGGCCCCTCGGGGAACATAATAAAATTGCTATTTTATAAATTTAAAATTTTATAACCGTGACCACCGAGAATAGGGGGGACTATTGAGAGTCTAAAGGAGGGTAACTGAAAGGATAAGGAACCGAAGGACGCTCAGAGTTGATGGGATTGGAAGAGAGAGAGAGAGAGAGAGAGAGAGAGAGAGAGAGAGAGAGAGAGAGAGAGAGAGAGAGAGAGGCCACGGTACGGTAGTAGAAATGGAACTGAGTAGCTTACAAAGGTGTTCAATCAGTGTCATGATGAGGGAAAGCCGCAAAGGGATTGGTGAAAGGAATTGTGGAGCCTTGGCAATGTTAAGTAGTTATGAGAAGGTGCATGGTCAAGTAGTGATTGATGAAGGAAGGCAGATAATGAAGGACTGAAAGACAGGAGAAGTATTTCACTGACAAGGAAACGGGTGTGGGGTTCAAACTTTTGCTATAAAACGGTTTGAAAAATTTGAGAGGGACAGAAAAAAGCAGTATATGCCACATATGCACGAGGGAATGTCTTTGATAGAATTCATAGAGATGCAAGGTGTTAGAAGATGAGCAAGCATGGAGTACAAGGTAGTTATTATGTGATAAAAAGTCTTAGGAATACAAGTGAAGTTGAGATTAAAAGGTGTGCATCGAAGAGAAAGGTGTGTATCATTCCGCTGGAAGCTCAATATTTCTATGAGCAATGTGGAAGGTCACAGAGTTGGTTTTTCTTCTTATAATGTACTATATATATATATATATATATATATATATATATATATATATATATATATATATATATATATATATATATATGACTATTTATCACATCACCGTGATTCATATACAATCAGAAAGCTACAAACGTCCTTTAATATCCAATTCACTCTACCTCGGAAATAATATATTTTCATATATGTTACCGAAGGGGAATTTTTTTTTTTTTTTTTTTTTAAGTTGATAATAAGTCCACCGTCCCGTGGGGTCGAACCAGCGACGGACGAGGAATCAGGACTACAGTGACGCACTAACGAAATCGGCCGATTTCGTTAGTGCGTCACTGTAGTCCTGATTCCTCGTCCGTCGCTGGTTCGACCCCACGGGACGGTGGACTTATTATCAACTTAAAAAAAAAAAAAAAAAAATTCCCCTTCGGTAACATATATGAAAATATATTATTTCCGAGGTAGAGTGAATTGGATATTAAAGAACGTTTGTAGCTTTCTGATTATATATATATATATATATATATATATATATATATATATATATATATATATATATATATATATATATATATATATATATAACACCTAAAGGACATTGTATATGATAGTGAAACTTTGCCCTTTGAGTTTGATAAAAGCGATCAGGGGCTTATCCATTCAACTAACAAGAGAGATTGATAAGTAGATTCAGACACTGTTCTGCATATACCTTTACCTGTGTGTTTTTATATTAATTAGTATTAGTGAAGAGCGGAATGATTCAATAGTAGAAAGAGATAGTGTAAGGGTGGGAATAATTGTAGTAATGACTATTGAACATGTAGGGAGGGAAATTACAATTTTTCAAGAGGTTGAACATTGGAAAGACACCATGAGTTGCTGAGGTACAGTGGTGGTTGTATGATTAAATGTCTAACCAGGCTTGTAAGGTACGTCTGGATGAGGGAAAGATTCCATGGCAATGGGTAAAAAGAACAATTTTTCCAGTATATGAAGTTAAATGTACTTGAGACCAGTAGTAAGAAATACAGTGCAAAACATTACTTGCCATGCCAGTAAATGTGTAGAGTAAGGTTTTAATTAAAAAAATAATAATGTTGTTAGAAGGACTGATAGAGGGTGGTGGGGTTAAACGAGAAAGAGGTCGCGGAATGTAGTATTTGTTAAGAAACAATTATGTGAGAAGCTGGAAAGTAAAAGGAAAATCCATGTTTGGTACAAATGGACCTAGGAAAAACTTGGGATAGAATCGATAGAGATTAATGCTGTGGCTGTAAAAAATGTGTGGTAAATGAGATTGGTTATTCAGAGTGATTAAGAGTTTTTATGGTAATAAACTGAGCTTAAATTTGAATATATTGGTGGAAAGTAATTGGTTTAGTATAAAATTGGATCTGGGAGAAGGGTGCGTTATGCCTCCAACAGGTGTTGAATATTTTTATAAATGGGCTAATGAGAGAAGTCAGAGGAATGGCAGATGTAGTTACATAATTATTAGATAAGAAAGTTAGTCGAGAATGGGTTGTGAAATGATTGTTAATTCAGATAATACTGTGTTGATTGAGGATAATAAAGAGAAACTGCAGGGAGTCCTGAAAAACGCCTGAGAATGTTTGCACTAATAAACTAGGAGTATTTTTCATGTTAATATACGGCAGTGAGAGTAAAAGGAACCCAAGCTAATGAAAACAGTTGTTATGGGCGACAGAAGAATGGAAGCATTTGATTCATATAAGTATTTTGGAGTTGATATAACGGATATAGTAAGGCGACAGAAGAGGTGAGCCACGGAATAGTTAGCTAACAAAGGCAACAGAATATTGGGAAGAAATTTGGATTGCTTGTTGATGTCAAAGGGGAAATATATAAAGAGATTTTTGAGCCAAGTCTATTTCCGATATGGAGTATGCAAACTGTCCCAAATGTGGCGTAAGAATAATTAGATGTCTGAGAAATGTGGAGGCTGTTCTCCTGGGCATTATCGGTCTTTTCAAATTCCCCAGCGCAGCCACATGGACGTTTTGAACATAATATGTAGACAGAGTCTTATATTTTTTTTTTTATAAGTATGTATGTAACACATCTCTCATAAAAATAGAAAGGTTATCTGAGCTTCATATCGGTAACAGACAACATGCATTCCCATTAGTATCAACACTGCATGGTAAATAAAAAAACCAACATGTATTTTGAATCTTAAGACGTACTATACTAAGCCACGCTACAATTTGAAAAATTGTCTAAATTAGGTACCTACAGTATCAGTAAAGTAAATGATATCAACCAATTAATAACGGTTTCCTCCAAACAGGGAGGAGACTTCTTATCATACCTTTTCTCAAATTATGTTATGAAATTGGAGGTCATTGATCTCTGACCAGCCTTTATATTGAATTCTTTTTACCTATTTTTTTTTAATAACGAGATACTTATTTTTAAATTATACTTTTATACCCGTGTAATTAATATGTCCTTGCTTGCTAATTTATTTCATTGTTTCCTATAACTGCGTTATTTTTTTGTCTGTTTTTTGCTCTCCGAAATTCTATTTATGCTCTGCTGCATTTTTTAAATTTATTTTTTCTGCATTTGATTTTCATTCACTCAGTTCCATTATTTCCTTTGATTATCTCGTTTTTTCCCCTGATTTTAGCATTTCCCTTTCGTTTCTTCTGCAATCAAATGTTTTCCTAAAAATATGAGCTATTTTTTTTCTATAAATTTCTTTTCTATTTTGATTTTCTTTCTTCATTTCCTCACCTTAGCCTTATTGTTTTGTTCAGCAGGATCATATGATAAAATTCGGAGCTACTGAAGTCATCTGTTAATATGTTTTTTAAACCTGGGTCACATTTTCGTATCCAGTGCAGACTCTCTCTCTCTCTCTCTCTCTCTCTCTCTCTCTCTCTCTCTCTCTCTCTCTCTCTCTCTCTCTCTCGCTCACACACACACACACACACACACGTGAAGTCTTTGGTCCCGACGAAGAATATTCAAATACTGGTGATTTATTCAGTCATATCATCAGGTCATATTTAGTTATATAAGGCTATGTATTTGTTCCCTTTATTGTCATTAATCAAGTCATTATTATTATTATTATTATTATTATTATTATTATTATTATTATTATTATTATTATTATTATTATTATTATTATTATTCTAACGTATACACAATGATAATTGTGTATACAGTCCTCTTCGCATATACACATTACTCGCACTTATTGAAGAGAAACACTTGTAATCAGTCATGAAAACGGAGTTTTCGTTAATTTTTCCAATATGGCAATGCTACGCATTTTGTTTGTATTCATTTTGTAATTGTGGTTTCGTTAAAAAAAAAACAGCAAAACATAGAAATATTATAACGGATTCAAAAATTATCCTGTAATCAGACTTTTGTGAAGTATTTTCGTAATTGGCAAAGTTCAAATTAACTTGTGTCAATATGAATAAAATAAGCAAGCTTTGCTGAGAGAGAGAGAGAGAGAGAGAGAGGACTTCAGACACTACACGACTCTTCCAGATGATAAGAAATAAAAATCACCTTCATAGTATCAACAATACCAGAAAATCAAGGCAGGGAAAAATCCTTAGGAAACACGTATCAAGTGTACAAGGTGCCTGTACGATGTTCAAAGCTCTTTCGAAAATAAGACTCCTCAGACACACATGTAAATCTGTTTTCGGATGAAATGTGAAGAGAAAAGACAGAAGAATAATTGATGTTTTCTTTCGATTTCGTTTTACACCCGTTCATGGTTAATGATGTGTTTGCCGTTCCTCAAGTGCCCAGGGAGGGGCCACTGGAAGCTTTGTTCTTCTCGTTCATGGCAGAAGACCGAATCAGATTCGTCAGTGCTCATCTTTACGACGAAACTAGAGTAATCAATAAAGGCAATAAAATACTCTCTTTATGAAATTCCGAGTTTACATGCAGGACAAAATGCTGAAAATAGAGATGGTTGTAGATGCAAAGTGAATGAATTTGAAAAGCTTGGATTTACATATCTACCTTAATCGTGTGGTTAAAAATGTCCCTTGAAAACTATCATGAAATCTGAGGCGACGAGGGTTTTGGATTTTTAATCGATAATGATGTATCTTTTTATTTTCATAATTAGCTTTTTTCTAGTCTTCGTAAGCTAATGTTTCATTCTCTATGATAGAGCGTTTCTAAATGAATAGTAAATAATCTAACATAAATGTTTAAATTTCAATACGATATCAAATTAGATAACATTTTATACCGTGCATAATAAGGTAGCATATGAACTCATTCCATAAAAAAGAATTACTGGAGCTTATCGGAGGAGCCTCGAGGGCTCAGTCGGTTACAGCAGCAGCTTCGGACTTTGTAGAGGTCTGTGGCGCGGGTTCAAATCCGCAGCCGACTGATCAGAGAGGCAGACACTTTGCTATCCGTGTAGACATCCCGGGATTATATATGTAATCAACGGATAGGTTTGCTTAAAAAGCAAATGGGTGTTACAGACTAAATACACACACAAAACAAAGCCATTACAACACCTTCTAAAAACATAACAAACATCTCACACGTCTCGAACTCTCGTCCTACCCGCGCAACAACTTCTCGCTGCTGGGAAGAAAGGGCGTTGGGTCGGGTATGATACATGAAACATACGCTACCGGGGTCTAAGCGATGTCAGGCAGGGCAGCCGATCGAGACTACAGGTCTACCCCAAAGCCAAATCAAAAGTCCTTCAAAAGAAGGCATCGTGCTTACCCCATACAAAAATGGGAAAAAAGCACGTTAAAAGAAGAAGACTGAAGCTTATCGGAATAGTGGGGATAGAAACCGGTGCTTCCGCCATCAGCAGACGGGGCTAAGCCGAAAGAAATTGACGTCCCCAGTAACGGCCACTTGAGGTACTCGTGTGCTCCTGGAACCCATCGACATGAAACGAAGAAGAATTTGAAACGATGCAGTTACCGAGGAAACCAAATCTTCGAGAGCTATATTTATTCATCTAGCAATCCTTAAGGGAACTTTAGAAAGAGCCAGGGAAAACTGATTTTGCAGATAACGAGGATCTAATCATGATCAGAATAAGACAGAAGGTAATTACAGCGAAGACAGTGATTGTGAGGAAATTCTGTAACGTCCTTTTCGTTAAAATCTCAGCAATTGAAGGGGGTAATACCATTATAGCCGAGACAAATGAAATCGCGAAAGCTTATTCAGCAAAGAGAAATGCTGGGTATGTAAAATACAATTATATTATATTACCCAAAAAAATTTAATGATTAAATTTCACAATAATTTCTTTTTTCCAGTCAAAGAGATTCAACTGTTTAATTCTCTAATTAAAGATAGACTTTCATATTTCACCCATACAATTCATGTAATGTACAATTGTGAGCACGGCTAACAGTTTTCATATTATATATATATATATATACTGTATATATATATGTGTGTATATATGTATGTATGTATATATATATATATATATATATATATATATATATATATATATATATATATATATATATATATATATATATATATATATATATATATATATATATATATATATATAATGTCATACACCGTGGCATATTTTGCATTCACAAATATTTAGCCACAGATCTCGTTTAATATTCACTCTACTCGGGAACAAGTTACACCCAAGGAGAATTATAAGATGTAAGTGCACTGACTCAGTGGCCAAATTCGCTGTATTTTTATATGTTTCTAAACCAAACAGGCGTTCGAATCCAACTGCTGATGAAGCACTTATCATTTAGAATTATACTGGGTTTAAGTTATTCCCGAGGTATAGTGAGCTGGATATTGAACGAAATTTTTTACTTAATTTTTGAGAATATATACAGTATATATGTATGTATGCATGTATGTATGTATGTATGTATGTATGTATGTATATATATATATATATATATATATATATATATATATATATATATATATATATATATATATATATATATATATATATATATATATATATATATATATATATATATATATATATAACATCCGGAATGTCTCGTTAATCAGTCATACGCATTACACTTCTACAGAAAAATATACCGAACCATCTACATAACACGTGTCACTTACTTCAATCTTGCACACATTTTGCGTCCTTCTTGAATATTGAAATATTTCCTTTTCAATACTGCCTTCGGTGCTTCTTTGTTCCACGTATTCACTTAAGACTTTTTTCCCATCTCTTATCTCTATTTCCACATTTTCATCCTTTCAGTTTTTCTCATGTCACACATACGACGGCTTCAATGCGTTTTCTTTCGCAAGCATTCAATGCTCATTTACAAAGAAGTTTTTTCTTCAGTCCCTGTTTCAAGCTCCATTACTACACAAATTCTCTTCTTATTTTTTTTACTGCCCACTCCTTGTTACCTGTCTTGCTTTGATTATTTTATGATTATCTCTTTTCTCATTCTACAGATATTCATTACATTTACACCAAATACAAACGCGAACCAATTGCTTCTAAACCTTCACCACAAATATTGGCATTTATTGATCTATATCTTTCTGAATTCCACATGATCTCGCATCATGCCGATGATTACAGTTGCTTTTATCTTTCTTTTCTTATAAAGAATTTGAAACTTTCGTATTAGTTTCTCTAATATTTCTTCACTGTCCCTAATCAGTCCTGTATCACCTTGATACATCAGCCAATCGTCACTACATTCTCTAAACCATCTTTTTTTCTTATCCCACAACTTTGTGTCTACATCTAGGATTCTTTCGCTGACTTCTCTTATCACCCCATCCATAATGGCATTGGAGATCACGAAACATATTACACCATGGTCTTAAACACCCTTATACACCGTATATATCACTCTCCCATATGTACACTCTTCACCTCCATCCCAAAATCTTTTAGTATACACAAAAATTACCTTCCGTATCATATATTGTAAATATTTCCAGCCTGCATTTCTATCAGTACTATAATAAGCCTTCTCAAGGTCCTTCTATGTCACATACAGTTTTCCCTTTTACCTTGAAACTTCGCACATTATCTACATATCATATGAGCCACACCTTTCTCCTCTTATAACTCCATACTAATCCCTCAAAGTCACTCTGTCATCTGTCTTGCTTTCTCAATTAATTACCCGATAGTCCTCCAGTATCACTTTCTCTTTGCTCTAAGTAAATTTCTCCCACTCATTCATTTGGAACTTTTCTTTCATCTAGATATACCTTGCAAACCCTGGTCAGAAATCAATCGCACTTTCACTACTGTACCACAGTATCTCTCTAGTAATCCCTAGTGTTTTCCATCTCTCCATCTCTATAGTTCTCTCTTTACATCCTAAACAGTCGACTATATTCTCTCAAACTAACCGCTGACGTCTTCCACTCTTCTTCCATCAAACCTGTTTCTCTCTTGACCTCCACATTCAACAAATCTTATCACTCTCTTTACTTAAACTATGACTTTTTTATATAAATAGCATCAAATTGATTTCCATCTGGTACTTATTCGTGTTTAGTACAATTTTTTTTTTCACTACATTCTTAGTTACTTTATCCCTCTACCTGTGCAATTTAATATGATCTATTCTGTTACGCAAACGTACGCAAAATATTCCTAAAACTGTCTCCTTATTCCACAGCCTACCTATTCTTTCCCCACGAGGGTGAGAGTTAATGAAATCATTGCCTTGCCTTTATGTTTTATATCAAATAAATAAAATCTCTAACGTGCATCTCTTCATCGCATGCCACTTGACGTTCTTCCACCAAATTTTAAATAGATCTTATAGTGTACTAGTCAGTTTTCCGTTAACCATTACTTACGTATTCTTATACAGTGTCAGAAATTGCTGTTTCTTTCCAAGATTCTTGTCAATATTTTATACATTACCCTATAACAGATATGCCAAAACTTTTCCTTTCCTTTTCTTTTAAGTTGACCGCGATATTCTTCAGTTTGAATTCTGCTTTATAGACTATGGTCCTGACCTCAGCATTTCCATTTTATTTTCCAATTCCCGAAGGGTTTTTGAAACCTTAACTGGGGTGATATCCGAATACAGAAATTCTGCTTATCAGCAAGAAAGTTGTAGATGGCTTCAATAAAATGGTACCTAAGTGAAGTGAATGAAGATTCCACATCTCACAAATGTCAGCCACAGTTTTCATTCTTCTGTCATGAAGTATTTTTAGAGTTCTCTCTGTAAAATACTTGGCTGCCAAATTTCAGATAGGTGCTATTATTGTCAAATACTTGATATTTATTCACCTGATGGAAAATCTTTATATGTGTGAAAACTGCGTCTGTTTTGAAGCATATGCAATGAGAGTACACTTTCTATGTATTAGGTAATATTTACAGAAATTTTAAAATGGACACCAGTAATTATAGGGAAACGCTTATGGAAAGATGGCTGAAATTAGTCGCCATGTGTTTAGCCATTATAATGCTAAAGTACACGGCATATTTTACAAGTAATATATAGATTTGAATGTTATTTCATGAGTTCTTTAACGGAAGAATACCAATATAGAAGCTGTACCCACTTGTAGTCTAAAAAATATATGGCATCTGAACAAACATTGCTTTAAAAAAAAAAAAATTATATCTCCTATACGATGTAAAATGTATGTTAAAAGCATGATAGGGAGGAATGCTCATAAATTGTTTGACAAAAAAACTAGAAAGGGAACCGTTAAAAAGCCCCGATAAAAATGCATGATGAAACCTTACTTTTCAATGAAAGATTCTATCCTAGAGGTCCGAAACCTATATGCATTATTCATGCCCTGAATTACACCGAAATTCTGAAACGGAAAATGAAGTCATGGTGGAACA
>JANJGK010004099.1:0-5000 GCA_039081455.1 Macrobrachium rosenbergii | reverse complement strand
TTAGGGTAGTCAGGAAATGAATGATGAACAAACAGACATAAGCACATACGATGAACGCTTGAGCGAACCCCAACGAGGTCGTGTATAATATATTTTCCCGGTAACGCTTTTCCCTTGAGAAAGATAACACTTGTGAATGTCACTCATTCGGTTTACAGTAATTTTTTATATGGAATTTCATTTGAGAGACCTGGGTTCAATCCCGATGTTTCACTTTTCCTTAGTGGCATTTGCCTTTATTTTTATTTCTGAGAAACCTGTGCTTATCTGCTTACAGTATGTGTTGATTAGTTGCACACACAGATATATATATATATATATATATATATATATATATATATATATATATATATATATATATATATATATATATATATATATATATATATACGAGTACACACACGTATGTTGAGTACATATGTTACACGCAGTCTTGAATGCGATAATCCCAAATGCTGAAATCCTGAAAAATCAGAATAACCAAAAATTGAAATCTAGACAACAACAGCAACACTCATGAAAGATCAAAATCCAAAGAATATAACTAAAGATGATATATTGATGAGCATTATAATATGTTTGTTAACATTTTAACAAGGTTTTTATTTTTTCTTTTAGGTACCCACAAGAATTGCCTAAAAATCTTGAAGGAAACTTAAAAGTAAGAAATTGTGTTTTGCAGGGATAACTTCCGCCTAGTTATGTGGAGGTAGTCTTAAAAAGGGGCTGGTTTCCGTGATCATTTACCGTAATTTAAGACCTCTACAACAAATGATAATTTTGCTTAATTTTAATTTTTTCAAGGGTACAGTTCCGCTTGGAGAACATTTCCACATTCATCTTGCATACGTGGCGGCCAACGTTTTGAAATTCATCTATGATTCTATGTCTACCAACATGAGTTATCCTCACCAGATTTGTCCATTATCGTTGCCATGCCTCTACGTTTCATTTTTTAAGGCAGGCGTGGTATTGCGTAAGGAAGGGCAGAAGTCGTACACGGCTGGAAGATTTCTAGTGTGGGTGTGTGTGTGTGTGTGTTGTTTTTTATCAATTTTATGATCTACGAAACATTCGCTGCACTTGCATTTGGAGAGTGCTTGTGTTTTACACACATTTTTAAGAATATTTTGTCCATTTGTAAGTCTGGTTATCGCAAACCCCTTGCAGTTTAGCTATTTTCTGTTGTTACAGCTCCATTAATAATTAGATTTGAAAACCTTATTACCCCACTGAAATCGCCTCGTGCCTTTAATTCCTTGCAGGGAACAATTTCTACAGAATGCTATAAGAAAGTCATGAAAAACTTACGGACAGGAGTTTCGCACATGCACTCTGGTGTGTGTGACTGCCTCAGACAAGATCGTCATAGGCGCCACGATAAACCCAATTAAGCCACTGCCCTTGCCCATCTCTTAGAGAGCCTCGAAACGCTCCCTCCCCCCAACCGCACCCCAACAAGCCGATGTCATTAATGAGCAAACTTCAGCACTGATGGCGAAGCCACCCTAGAAACTCATTCAGTAAGGAGAAAATTCACACCTGCTCTCCGGGAAGTGTGAATAATTATAAAGAAAAATAAAACCATAACTTACTGGATAATCAAAAGACAGCAGGACCCACGCACCACTCATCAAAAGGAAAAGAAAAACTAACTCCCTGGGAAAGAATTCTTTCAATTAGGGGCATTGACCAGTAAGTGGGTTAACGTAGATTACATAAAGTATATTGGATGAAAATTCACACTACACACACATACACACACACACACACACACACACACACATAAATATATATATATATATATATATATATATATATATATATATATATATATATATATATATATATATATATATATATATATATATATATATATATATATATATATATATATATATATATATATATGTATGTATGTATATATATACAATACGTATAAAACTACTGAAAGGTTGAAAATTCAAGGCCAAATACCGAGCACTTTCGTGTATTACGTGTATGTGTACATAATACACGAAAGCAGTTGGCACCCGGTCTTTAATTTTCTCCTTTCAAGCGGTTTACTAGTGTATATTTGTCACTTGCAGTTTTGCGGCTTATTGCTGATAGATTTATATGTCATTACCCACCTTTGAAAGAGATTGGAGAGACAGGTAACATTTGTTATGATCGTCACTCGTTCCCAGTTAACTGTACTGTGCACCAGTCCCACCCGGCCCCCTACAGTAATGAATACTAGTGTCTGCCAAATGCCCTGTTTGGCTAGCAACCTCATACCTAAAACAAGCAAAAAATGCTCCAAAGTTTCTTCGGTGTAATCGAGTTTTCTGTACATCGTATAATCAAGGCCACTGAAAATAGATCTGTCTTTCGGTGGTCTCGGTATAATGCTGTGTGAGCCGCGGCCTCGGAAACTTTAACCACGGGCCGGTGGTGGCCTGTCCTATATCGTTGCTAGATCACTCCATCTCCCGTGCACCATACGTGGTGCACTGTAGGCGTTAGCAAAGGTGTTTTGCACCGTTCTTTTGGCCCCGGCTGCACTCACTTTCCTTAAATAAAATAAAAATACTGAGGCTAAAGGGCTGCAATTTGGTATGCTTGATGACTGGAGGGTCAACATACCAGTTTGCAGCCCCCTACCCCAGTAGTTTTTAAGATCTGAGGGCGGACGGACAGACAAAGCCGGCACAATAGTTTTCTTTTGAAGAAAACTAACACGGATCTTGTATGGACTGAGGTCTTTTTAACGGTAAAATAAAAGTAAATGATATTGGCCTGAATTCTACTGGGGAACATGGCTCTCATTGGTGTTTCCCAATTATCGGAAATTCACGTCATCGTTCACTGAGAAGCGCGTTGGGAGGTTTTTGGAATTCTTTATGCATTTTCGCCTGCAATAATCTCCAGGACCAACAACACAATAAAGTTTCCAAATGAGGCGAAAACAATAACGGTCAAATATCAGCGCACATTACGACCCATTTCTTTTTATCAATTTCTAAATACAAACCTGATCTTTTTTCACTTCCAGCTCCTGCGCGACCTGCCCCTAATAATTCCTAATAAGAATTGTAGATGCATTGCGTAGCTCAGTAATTTATAACAATAGCTTTAAGACGTTTCGCTTATTGATCACATAAAAGCTATGCGAATGAGTGAAGAAAATTGCAGGTATTTTAGCTTAGTTGTTTCTACTTCCATTTGTTTCCCTTTAAGTAGCTCTCTCGCTCTATATTACTTGGTAAAATTTATCGTCCATTAGTTTTTCATTGTAAAACTAAACAAAAGGGAAATAATCACAGAGGACAAGAAACTATGCACGAAATTATTTCATCTTTGCAAAGTATAGTAGGCGAAAAAGACATTTGGTCACCAACCTGAGTGTCATACCGACAGGATCTCACTGTTTCCTAACTGTGATCCTCTCTTACTTTTGCTTAGAAATGCGACGCGTCTTTTGATTTCTTACACATTTTAACAGAGAATCAAAAGCCATCAAACAATGTTCGTATTGTCTTCGATAGCCCCACACTTGCCTTTCCTCGTGTAACTTGAATCTCATTTTTTAAACATTACTATTCAATATGTACTTACACGACAATCATGGAAGACTCGGTTCTCCAAAGAAAGAAAATAACTTTTCCATTTCGTTTTCATTAATGTTTTCCAACCCACCCAGCGTCAAAGATTCTTTTGATATCACAAACTCTGATTCTTTCATAACAGATCTCTGCTCACACTAACGTTGAAATTATTCATGACTGCAAGACAGGACAATTTCTGTTCTTACAACAATAATTTTGAAAATAATCAGATAGTCTTTATTACCAGAGTCAGGAAATCCTACCAGTTAAAAAAAAAAAAATAATAATAATTTTTGAAGCATCGCTGCCTGACAAAAACTCGTTCAGTATTCTATTAACGCCAGTTATCATATTGTGAGGTTGTCATAATGATATATATATTACCGGATTGCAAATGTAACATTCATCAAAGGGCTGCTAGTAATTATGTGGTAGTGCAAGCAAAACATGAAATGTTTCTGTGTTATTATCATAAAAAGTCTGTTTTGTCGTTGTTAATGCATCTGTTGTATATCAGGAAACTGTTATCCCTTGCTTCTATTCCCAGTGAGATATATTTCATCACCAGTATATTCAGGGGTACACTGATGTGAAAACTCATATCTTTACTTTATTAATAAGACCCAAATAAAGCTACGTAAGCATAAATAATGGCAGGGTTTCGTTATACATTATGTTGCATTTTATACTCTATTTAAACCAATTATTACTCTGTGCGTTCGGCATTCCGAAAAGAGCAAGCTACGATCATTTTCCATTTCCACAGTAAATTTCAAGGACGGCACCAGTTCAAATAAAGAGTTCACATTTTCATACCCTGGCCAAATACCAATACGTCATCAGCGAGCCTTAAATTGCGTGGAATGATTTCCCTTAGTATGTTGATCTCAAAATAGTCCATGCTTAAACTGCTTCAAGCTAAAGACAGGATTTCTCTTAATCTTATCAAAATATCTATCGAAATAGTTCCCGTTGAATCAAATATTACAATCCCTTACGTATAATTTTACTAAATTCAGTTCAGATATTAGAAAATTGTACAATCACCTGTCTGCTGTGTAAACATTCATATAGATATAAGAAATTACCAATAGCTACTGTGGCGAATAATGTTGCTGCAAAGAAAATGCAAGCTTCTACATTATTTCATGTATTTGTTAAGTATGCGTAGTTCTTTACATTATAGTTTACGTGAGTTTACATGCCGTGATGAAAATGTCTCACAGATATTTTGATAAATTATTATATGAAGCAAATCCATCAGATATAATCAGCGGGCAAGCGGGAAAATATGTTTTGTGCTTTAAATTATTCCTCTTCTCGTTTATTACGTTAGAGCTGACAAAGTCACAAAGTCTTTCTTATAAAATTTTCATTTTCCTTTAGTAATTTTTTCTTTTTTCTTGAAAT